>JAOQMP010000210.1:8414345-8425799 GCA_027563575.1 Erythroxylum pedicellare
GAAGATTTCTGTGGGGAAACTTAAACTCGGACAGTCACTTTGCTAAAGTTAAATGGTTTGAAGTTTGCAAGAGGAAAGAAGAAAGGGGATTAGGATTGATTCCTATTGCGACTTTTAATATATCAGCATTGATCAAAAATCTATGGAATATCCTATTAGAAAGAAATCTCTTTAGATCCGATGGTTTCATAGCTATATTCTGAAAGGATATAGCCTTTGGTTTATTCCTATAAAACCTTCCTTCTCTTAGCCCTTAATCCAACTATTGAAGCTAAGACCTATCTTAGAACCTTTTGGTGTCTTGCACAATTGGAAATGATGATAAGGCTTATTTATGGTTAGATAATTGGACAGGTATAAGCCCCCTAATTAGATCTCCCCAAGCTCTTCATTTTTGGAATAGATTTCCTATCAACTCGAAAGTTAATTTCATCTTGCTAAAGTCTATGGAACATTCCATCGGAATTATAGTGCTTCATTCCTAACTACCAACCAAACCTAGATAAGGAGGACATATTCCAATGTCTCAACATGCCTCCAAACACTTTCAACATTGCAAGATTCAGAAAGTGATAGAATCAGAACAACTTTAGGCAAATATGTTTTCATATCATTTGGCATAAGTCACTCATGCCTAGTTACTCCATTCTTCTATGGCTTACTGTGCTTAATAAGTTAAGCGCAATAGACAGAATGCACTTCAGTACTACCAATATTGTTTATGTTCTATGTGAGATGTAGGAAGAATCAATGAATCACCTTTTCTTTCATTGTCCATTTTCTAAGTTTTTATAGGGGAAGATACAGGAGTTGTGTATAATTTCTAATGCAGGTAATGCAACACACCACTACCATAGAGCATATGCACGAACATCCAGAGGACATCCGAGAATATATTTTATGAGAATGACATGTCAGAACAATTATATTAACTTATTATGGCATCACAAAAACACAAGTATTTCAAAGGACTAAAATTTCTCATTTCAATAAACTTACTTTGTCATTCCATTCCATAATCCATATATTTACATTACAAAAACATATGAGAATTTACTATTCTATTCAAAATATTTAAAATGAAAAGGAATGGTAATAGAACATTCTAACTAAACTCCTCAGACATTAGATGATCAGACCTTTGAGTCATTCTTGTTTCCAAAATTGACAATACTAGACTACTACTAGATTGCATTAGAAGCTAGGTCACCTTAGTACCTGAAAATCAATGTTGCAATTTTAATAAGTTTTGTGAACTCAGTGAGTGAACCATTATCGATGTGCTCACTTAAAACAGAACACAAACATCATAAGTATATAACACAGTTCAATCAACATCTCACAATATTCAGAATCAAATCTCATATATCACATCATTCAGAATTTAGTACCTGATCACAGTATACATCATATTTCAACAAACCCATTATAAATACAAACATTTCATATGATCATTTTAGAATATTTCAATCATTCATATCATCAACATGTACACAAACATTGCATACCATTTTATCAACTCAATTTATTCATTCTTTGCAATCATTCACATGATACATGTAAAGATATACGTGCAAATGCACATGAGACTCTACTTTCACTTTTATTTTGTTGTGACCAAGAACCTATTTAACTGTCCCATATCCCTTGTAGATACTGGGCTCATTTCAGATACTGGCTCGCACCTATTGTGGATATCAGGCTCATTAATTGTTGAGCTTGTGGCTCTTTGTGTACATTTCTTGAGCTTTAAGCTCTTTTTCATGTTAGTCAATCGGGTCATAACTCATTTATCTGATCATGCATATTAATGTCATGGAATGCATCATTTCACATATTATGCTATCAGTAACTTTTATTCAGTGTGCACAGTCATTTAACATATACATCAGATCTGAATCTGGCATTCAACATACAGTTGAGAACATATTTCATATTGCACATTAAATTTGAAAACACTTCCAATACAATCCTGAATATCAAACTCTTCGGACTAACAATGTCCAGAATATCACAATCATATCAGTAACAGTTTAATATCTGAAAGTTAATGAAAAACAATTCAAACAATGTGATAAAACATCTAGGTTAACTCACAGTATGTTCCAGATAGCTATTGCCTTGACGATCTGGCAATGTCTGGATGTTGTCGGTCTATTTTTGCTTCTATATCATTCAATGCATACATAATTACACATTATTAACTTGCTTAATCAAATGAGTACTTAATCATACACATGTATATATGTTATGTTCAATGCATGCTTAATTGACTATCCTGGGTATGTACCTTTATTCACAAATCATTCATTCATCATAGCTTCTATATATCTAGTTTGCAATTAGGTTTATGCCTTAAGTAAGTTTGGTTACCCTCAATTCATGAATCATACATTCATAAATCCTTTCCTAGCATTATATATTCACACAATTTCCCAATTCTCATTCAATCATATCTATTTCATTACTTATATCCTTTGGATTGCATTTACATTCATAAGAACATTTTTACACTATTAACAACTCATACTTCCCAAATTTATACACATTGATATCAAACAATCCATTTCTTAATTTATAACCTTAATTAACAATTTAAACTTATCAAACACTTAATCACTTAATCAAGCAACTTTCTAGGTTCATTTCAAGCCCTAATCATGTCCTAATGCAACAAAGTAAAGAAACTTACCATCACACAAAACACATGTTTTTCACTTAAAAGCATTTCCCACAATCATGGGAAGGAGCTTATGTAGCTCTCACGATTGTGGGATAAGCAAACCGAAGGTACTCCATTTTCCTTTAAAAATTTCCATCTTTTAACATCTTCATACGAAATTCAACACATCTTCATCATAGTCCATTACTTATACCTCAATTATACCTTAATTATACTTCAAATCCTCATCAATTCCATATCCAATTCCAATTCAAATAATTCATTTGGTAGCTCACAAAATAATGATATTTTATGCATCAAAATCAAAACAGAAACTATAATTCATTGATCATACATGTAGTCCTAGTTCTTTCCCATTTCAAGATCACTACATTAGCACTTTTATTTAATATAAATTAACCTTTATTATACCTAAAAATCCAATCTAATTCATCTATAAAACATCCTATAACTTTCTATTTTTTTTATACGTCAAGAAACAAGAATAAAAGTGTCCAAGTTCATACATCATATTCCAACACACTTCATCATCAACATCATATACAATCCATCCCAATTCAATCATCACAAATTTTCTATTATCACATGCCATAAACATTAATCTTTTACTTACTTGTCTAGCTAAAATTTCAACTCAAAGATCAAGCAAATTCAGCTCTCCATGCATGCAAAATCATTACAAATTAAAGGTAACAACAGGTTAGTTTTCGACTAGAATAAAGGACAACAATAATTTGATTCTTTAACTATCTTGTGAAGGGTAAAAAGCATGGATTATTGGTGTAGCAATTGGACACAAACGTAGACAAAACGCAGGGATGTAAAGGTGAGAGGATTTTGGTGGTGTGAGAAGAAGAAAGAAGAAGAAACGAACCAAATTGATTTTACTCTTACAGAAGCTTAACACCTTAGGTGCCAAGTGTCACCTTATTAACATAACATATGTCCCTAAGCATGTAAGTCATTTGTCCCTTCCTTCGGCTACCAATTGTCACCAACTTGTTAGGGGGTCATTTGTCAGTCTATGATCAATGCCACTTGTTAATTAATTACCTATGCCAAAAATCACTCAATTATCTATGCCAAATGTCACTCAATTAAAGGCTTAGTCATCCTAATTTTTCATGTGTCAACTTGTCTTACCACTTGGTACTTTTCCTAGACTAAATGTACATTTAAATGCATCAAATTTCTAATGGTAATAATTAATTACAAGTTTACTAATTATAATCCACCAAACTAAAATTCAAGACATAAACAATACACAATTCACATCATGATCATTTTAAACCTTTCATACCCCGAAATATTTTTGCAATGTGTACTAAATCATAATTCATGTGTGTATGCTAATGATATGCATGTGAATGAAATGCATTTCATGAATTTTTAATGACATGACTTATATGCAATAGTCTATGGTTCTAATTCTTCAATATAAAAAACCAACTATTACATAATTTACATGCAACAACTTGAGGGTTTTGAGATTTTGGTCAATGAAGACTATATTTGCTTGTCGAAGAAATTAATGTATGATTTGAAATAGTCTCCTTAATAGTGGTATAAATAGTTTGATGCCTTTATAGTTAGGCACAACTATTCCAGAAGCCAATGTGATAGTTGCTTATATTTCAGAAATCTCGGTAATGGCTCATTCATTTACTTATTACTTTATGTTGATGATATGCTCATTATTTCTAAAAATATGTATGAGATCAAAAGGAGATTTTAGTGGTGAATTTGAGATGAAAGATTTATAAGCAGCTAAGAAAATTCTTAATTCAGATAGATAGAGTTGCATGTAGAGTTTATTTAACTCAAAGGAGTTTTGTTGAGAAAGTTTTAGAATATTTTGGAATGAAGAACACTAAGTATATAAGTACTCCATTTGCTACTCATTTTAGGTTTGCAACAGTTTCGTCACTAAAATTTGAGAAAAACATTGATTATATCTCATATGTTCCTCACTCTAAGTATTATGTATGTTATGATTTGCACCTTTCTAGACATTACCATATGATCAATTTAGTTAGTAGATATATGGGTTAAAAACATTGGGCAGACTATGAAGTAGATTTTGAGATATTTAAGGATACTACTAACATTTGTTTAGAATTTGGTAGAAATAAGGGAAATGTGGTTGGTTATGTTGTTTAGATTAAGTAAGTAATCTTGATAAAATAAGATCATTACTCGTTATATGTTTGCCTTTGGTGTGCCGTTGGAAAACTTCTTTATAGTCTATAGTGGTATTATCCAGCATAGAAGTCAAGTACATGGCAACGGCTGAAGTTCCAAAGGATGCTACTTGGCTACAAGGTCTGTCTAGTGAAGAAGTTTGTTCGAATTTGCATGTTGCTGTTATCCATAATTTGTGAGAGAATTACTACATTCTTTCCTTCTCTTTTTTGAGCGTTTCTTTTCTCTTTTGAAAAATCTAATCAAACGTGAACAGTTGAATCAGTCTTGGTGGCCTTTGAATTTTGATAGGCAATGGTACTGTAGGACTCGATGCTAGATATTTGGGCCCCCGTGCCAAACTCTAGCGGCCCAAGGACATGAAAAGTCATAGGACAAGCGTGACGGCTGACGTGACGAGAATATCCGAATACGAAAACAGAATGACAATAACGACATAAACCGATCGATGTTCGTTGAGCATTTGGTCGTAGCACTAGCACCTCACTGCTGAGCACTGCCTCAAACCACTGGCCATTTCTTTTCTCCAAGTTAAAAAATATAAATGGCGATTCGTTCTATTCCATTTTCTCTCCCAGACCTCAATGTTCGGCGATTCAACAGGTGAGCGTTTTCCAATTTCTATCCACGAAAATTTCGAATCTTTTACTCGTCTCTTAATATTCTGAAACTCCCAGTTCAGAAAATTCTGATTATCACATTCTTGTCTGAAATCCTGGATATACAGATCCTCTGGTATGGCATTTGCTAGTGCGAGCAAAGAAAGAGCTACTGTTGGTGTCCGAGTCACCGAAGGTGAAGGTAACTTGTCAAAGGTTGTACTTTCCTCTCCTCACGGTAGGTAAGTGTGTATATGTTTGTTTGTATGTATGTGTAGACTGATAGATACAGAGGGTGAGGTTTTACTTTGTTGTGTAAAGTTATTAATTGACTGTATCGAGCTTTATTTACAAGTGAGGCGGAGATTTACTTGTTTGGAGGTTGTGTGACGTCTTGGAAGGTTGCTGGTGGGAAAGACCTCCTTTTTGTTAGGCCAGATGCTGTTTTCAACAAGAAAAAGCCCATCAGGTTTTAAAATTTTTCGAAGATTTATCTTTTCTCTTCTGTTTGGTTGTTAAGGATGATACTGATAATCCCTTCACGTGGATAGTGGAGGCATTCCCCATTGTTTCCCACAGTTTGGACCTGGCCCTATTCAACAGGTATGGCAAATGACTCATCTTTTAGTGTTCGTTCTTGTGTTTTTGTTTGTCTCAGGGTGTTAATGATGGTTCATTTTGGGTGATTCTGATGCTGAGCTTTCAGTCAATTTTGTTGATATAATTTGTGGCTTCTCTGAGGTTTAACTTTTACTTCTTTAGATTTAGATAGGGTTCTGGTTTACGTTAGTGAAGGCCCTGTCAGTCATATATGAACAGTTTCTCTTATTTGAATGAAGGTACTACTACTCTAATTACATTGTGCTTATCACGTTGAAAATTTTGTTTATACAAAACAGCATGGATTTGCAAGGAATATGGATTGGTCAGTTGCTGATTCTGAAAATGTTGATGGAAACCCTGTTGTGACTCTTGAGCTCAAGGATGGTCCTTATAGTCGTACCATGTGGAACTTCAGTTTTCAAGCTCTATACAAGGTAATCCATCTCTTCCATAATGGTTTAGCAACTCTGGAGGTGACTATCAAGTGATCTTGATGTGTAATTTATGGACTAAATTACAGCATATTCATCCATTTTCATTTTCTTTCTTCATATGTTCCTCTTTCAGGTTACTCTTGATGCAAAGAGCATCTCTACAGAACTAAGGATTACAAACACAGATAGCAAGCCATTTTCATTTACCACTGCTCTCCACACATACTTTCATGTGCGTTCATTCCCTTGAAAAAAGTTGTACTAAATAATTTGTTCATGCATCTTACATGAAAATAACCGGTGGTTCATAAAATTTAGTTAGTTATGTCTTACATGGTCTAGATAGAAGTTTAATTTGGTAAACTACATTTGTGATCATGCAGGCTTCAGTGGCTTTCGTATCTGTAAGAGGTTTGAAAGGTTGCAAAACTCTGAACAAAGATCCAGATCCTACCAACCCACTGGAGGGTAAGGAGGAAAGGTAAGTGACCTTTATCTCCCAGAACCCATGTCTTCAAGTAGGGAATGCATGGTGTTTTATTTGAATTATAGATGATTTAGTAATTGGAACAGAATCGTGCTTTCCACTCTGAGAGACGAATAATCTAGTAACAAATATTGATGAAAGACAAAAAGCACAAGATATTGTTGGTCATAGCTTCTTGTCACTCAGAACTTTTTTTAGTATTGAAAATTGATGAAGATATCATAATTTTCATTTGACCTCCATCTCATTTGTAAGCCAAACATAACTACTCAGTCTATCATCAAAATCTGGAGATTGAACCTCAAACTAATAAGGGTCACAGCTTTACATGTTATTTCCATGTCAAAAAAACCTTTTGTCTTGTGATTTAGAGTTTGTGTAAATGTTCTGAATATAGCAACAGCTTACTCATAAGCTGGAAATCTGACTATATTTTTGCAAAGATATATGCTAACACTTTCTTACCGTTGTGTTAACGACCCAGGGACGAGATCACCTTCCCAGGCTTTGTAGATTGTGTTTATCTTGATGCCCCCAATGAGTTGATACTTGATAATGGCTTGGGGGACGTCATAACAATCAAGAATACAAAGTAGTTTCACTTGAACCACTTATGATGTTTTTCCTAGATTTGGCTGATAATTCCATCAATGTTGGTGATCGATATTCTTTACCCTTGCAGTTGGTCAGATGCTGTACTGTGGAACCCAAATCTTCAAATGGAAGCTTCTTACAAAGATTTTGTTTGTGTTGAAAATGCCAAGGTATTTAAATATTCAATCTATATGTTTAACTTGTTTATATTTCTTAGGGCCTGCTTTGTGTATTCTTGATTCATGTGTATTATTATGCGGAGATTACTAATGATAATTCATCAACTAAATTGTTTTGTTGAACTTGCTCTAGTATCTAGAAAATCTGTAATATTCAACTTCCTCAGTTTGCAGCTTCCTGTCAAATATTTGTCACTGGTCATACTTTTAACAATTTGATTGTGTGTTTTCCATGCCTGCGACAGATTGGAAAAGTCCAGCTACAGCCTGAGCAATCGTGGACAGCTACGCAGCATCTTAAAATTGCCTGAATTGTAGTACTTAGTACATGTAGATATAAAGAGATCAAAATAATTATAATTCTCTTTTGCCTTAATATACGCTTTCACGTTGTAGAGATTACCGGTATATAACGAATCAGTCTGCGGTTTTATTTGTATTTGAAACATCCGATGGTCGTAAATAAGTTGAATTGTCAGTTCAGATTTTACCCTTTTTACAAATGAATTCAAACAACAAAGATCACATATTAAAACAAAACCAAATACTACCAAGTGAAAGCCATTAAAATTGCAATTCCAGAATTTGAAAGGCAAAAGAAAAGAAGAAAATGAATTTACAGTTGTAGGATCGTTCAGAAGTAGTTCATTTGATGGCTCAAGTAAATCTCTCGTATTGCTTTCCATCAAGAAACCAACATTGAGATGATGCAAACCAAAAGTATGATGGAAATAACAGCCCACAACCAGTACAACCATGCCTTTTTCTTCTTCTTCATCTGGTTGGCATAGTAAATACTATTTGTTCCACCAGAGATGAAGTTACCAGCATTGGCTACATTATCTTCAATATCATCAATCTTCTCGCCTTGTGTCTCCACCAGAACAGCCATGTCAAGAAAGACCTGATGCAGCTTTTGCAAGCTTCTTTGTATGTCCATCACAGCCTCATGCCTCTCTTTGCTTTTAGAATCCACCTCTTTTTTCACTGTCAAAGTCTGAATTCCCCCACCTCCAGAAATCATCTTTTCGATCATATCCTCACTCGGCTCTTCTCCGGTCACATTATAATACCTTTTTTTCAAATCATTTCTAAAATCAGTCACAATCTTCTCTCTCAAAACCTGGAATTTATTCATCAACTCTCTAAGTTTAACTCTCATGCCACTTGTGACTGATGTTCTTGTTCTGTCAATATGACTCCCTTCCCTATACAATTTAGAGATTTTGCGATTGGAGATATTGGATCGGTCAAGCGATTCTAGCCTTGCCTTGACAACCCTGGCCTTTCTGAGGACTGCAGCTATGTCTGATTCTATTTGGTCTCTCAACCCACGTAGTACTTTAGCACTATGAACAGACTTGGTCTCTTCATTAAGTGTTTGAAGATTAAACAAGAGATTGGTGATTTCTTCCATTTCAAGCGTGATCCCGTTGGCTTCTTGGAAGAACTGTCCAAGGTTTGGATTGTCGGTGGGGTTGAGTATGCCGGATTCAACGTCCAGTTCCATTTCAAGATCCTTCTGGGCTTGTTTCTTTAATTCCACATAACTTAAGAATGATTGTGTCATAAGATCATTCATCTTTGCAAAAGTTCTGCAAATTCCACCTGCCACAAATGAAATGATGGTAACCAACTTAGGAAAAACTTAACTTGATATCGACCAGAAACAAAGCATGAATCTTAAAAACCCAATGAAACTGTAAAAGAGAATGAGAAGTACCCACAAAAGAGAATCAAGATTTTGATCAACTATACTCAAGATGCTTGAGGTTGTCTACGGTTCCCCTGTTGGAAAGAATGCATAATCATTCACGTAGTTACAAAAAAAATCACTTTAAGATACAGAAGTAACTCTACAAGAATACTAAATTGAAAGGAACAATATGAAAGAGTTCGTTCTTTGAAGTTGGGTGTTGGATATAGGAAAGGAGTTCCGAAAACCTACAAGAAACCATGAAAATGGAAGAGCAAAACAGAAGATGGGTTCTCTATTAAGTTAAAACCTTGGAGTACGCAATGTGCCTTCCTTTTCCGCAAGAGAACCTGTCGAGAAGCCTCTGATCCTCTCTTTCCCTCTCTGGTTTTCGAACGTGAGAAAAATGCAAGACAAAAGAATATGTTATGTAGTTATAGGAGTTGTGAAACACTTGTAGATCAGAAACCGAACCGACTAGTTGAGGTCAGTTATAAGGTCTTTATCATCATTTGAATTCGAATATTTTCAGAATTATGTTACGTAGCCGTTACATAGTCTCCCCAATGGTAATAGGTTCCACAGATGACGAGCTCCAGGATACACGATTTCACGTACCAGTTGTGCAACCAAACGGCACCGCTGGTCTCTCAGTGCTAACGAAGGTAACTAGGTGGTCATTTCTCTCTAGGAAAAACTTTATTTTCACTCCTTCAATTTAATTTAGTCTGCAATTTTTAAAACTTATAATTCAAACTTTGAACTTTGCCAAAATTTATTCTCATATATTTAGAAAAAATATCACATATATAGCGTCAATAAAATTTTAACTAGACAGTAAAATATAATTTTCATAAAAAACATTAATTCTATTAAGAATATTAACGAAAGTCTTTATAGAACAGTTGAGATTTTATCCTTTTGATTTAGGATAAATGAAAGAGGAAAGTTGAATCATTATAGCATTTTGTCACATTAATCCATGGGTTAGTGCCCAATAGTGCCAGCGGTGGGTATTTCATGTATGGGTTGAACTTCATGAACGAGACAGAGTAATGCAGTGGAGAAGGCATGCATTAATTATTTTATCTTCCATAAACAGAAAACGTCTTATGTGCCCGAAATATGTACAGATATATAAAGAAGAAGACTTTAAAATACATTTCAGTGTACAAAAACTTTTGTGCATCGGGACAGCATGAATGCACAACAAATTTGAAGCAATCCTAAAAATGAGAATTTTATACACATACAAACAATATTTCAAATGGATTTCTCGTATCGAATCAGTTTGGTGAATTTGTTCTCTAACAAACACCTGCATCACCACAAGAAAATAATAAAATTGCGACGGAAAAATAACGACGAAATACAAACCCTCATTGTTTACTGACAAAAAACATAATTACGTCGGTAATTGTGTCGAGAAAAACTAATTTTAGCGATGACATAATACAGTTGACAAAACGGAACAATATAATTGGCATTGCTGATAGAATTAACATTTACGTCGGTAATATTGATCGGAAAATTTAGTTTACCGACGGGAATAATACCGTCAGAAAAGAAGCACGGGAATTGAACGCGGGTTAATGTATTTTGATGTTATCGATGGTGGTATAATCCGTCAGTAAATTGGAAAAGCTATACGACTCCTTGTAATAATTTGTTTATTTCTAATTTTTGTTAATTTGTTAACTAGAAATATGAATCAATTTTTAATATTTGTACTTTATTTATATCATTAATTCATTTAAAAGCATTAGTAAGACTTATAATAATCATGAAATGTCTTAGTTCTTTATCAAGGGTTTAAGTATATTGCCATTGGAAGAACTAGTTAGACATTTATTACCTATAATATGTATATGAATGAATTGTATGAAGAGGAATTGGCTCTAAATATAAAATGTATGGTGTTTAATACCTTTAGGATGAGAAAATTTATAATGATGATAATTTCACAAGTGAAACTAA
>JAOQMP010000210.1:8481599-8494023 GCA_027563575.1 Erythroxylum pedicellare
TCTGAGAAGGAAAATCTCCTGAGAGCAGAAGATGGTGTCGCGGGCCCTCCTCTTGATTGTACAGGTGGACAAAGAACTATTTGGCTAAGCTGCTAAGCTGGCCTTGATTATTGACAGGCTCCCCTTGAGAGCTAATGAGCCTTTCTATCATCATTTTCTTTCTTTTGGATAGGGTGAGAGTATGGTAGTACCGAGTATTCCTATTGCCCTTCAAAATCCATTCACATCTTGGTTTCTGGTGCCAATAGATTTCCTCCTTGCTAAGAACTTGCATAAGTTCCCTACTCAACTGTTCCTCCAGGATAAAAGGTCATACAAAGTGTCCTTAGTCATAGCTCTCTGGATGCCCGGTAACCTTGCTAACAGTCTTTTTTTAGATAGAATATGTTCTCAAAATCTGCACAATTCTAGCTCCTGAGGTGCTTGGATAGGTGGGCGAGCGATTTGCTCAAATTTGCCTCGCTTGGACTTCAGTGCTCCATTACTACCTCATCAAACTTAGGATGAGTTAGCCAAGCATTCTGGAATCTAAAAGCAGGGGTGGTTGTATGTCTAGGTGACGAAGGCTTGAAGATGGTCCACATTGGTCTATGATTAGATCTTAGAAAAGGTAAGTAGTAATTAACCGTTTGCAAGAAAGTATGAAGCCACTCTGTTGAACCGAAAACTCAATCTAACCTAGCTTGGACTACCCCTCGGTGCCACTTAAACTTAGATCCTACATATCTGAGGTTATGGAGGCTACTCCTGTGTACCCATTCCTGAAACTGTTTGTTCAATACCAATGTGGCCTTAACGCCTCCCCTTTTATCTGCTAGCTCAAGTTTTGCATTAAAATCTCCTCCTACGAGCCAGGGTCTATTGGTGGATCTACCTACCCAATCTAACGCCGGTTAGAGATGGTTTTGCAACGAGACTTGAGGGCTGGCATACACAGTGGGGCAGTCGAACGAGTACGATTCATACTGGACAGTAATATGAATAATTGTCGATGAGCTAAGATAATAGCAATGTTAAAATCAACTTTCCATAAAATCCAAATCCCTCTAGTGAATCCTTTGGGTTCTACTCTGAACGAGTAGGACTACTTCGTGGGCCCTAGGTCCGCTAATCTGGGTTTCCAAGAGGACTAAGATTCTCGGCTTGTAGAGTCTATGGTAATTTCGTAGGATGACTTGGAAATTATTCCCCCAGCCCCTTGACAGTTCCAAATCAGAGTCAACATATCAAAAAATGGCAAATTAACTAGAACCATTACCTCTTATAGGAGCGTCACTAGACTCCTCTCCCATGGATGGCGGTGTCTGCTCCTCATTACACTCCATCTGAGGTATTACTTCTGGTATGTCTATACGGCCAGCTATGTTTGGAGGGTCTGTATGATGAAAAACAATAAGCTCCTTATTGTTACTGGGCCCCGCTTGGTCCTCTACTCCTTCCATAAGTTGGAGCTGCTCCTCAACTTCCAAATCTCGGTCCTCCAGGACCTGGCTATCACAAACCATTTTTGTTTGCGAAGAGATTTCTATTGCTATGTTGCTGTCTAGGTTGGTGGGCTGAATTTGTAAGCAACGAACTCTATCCAAATCGCTTCCCGGAAGAATACCAATCCAAGAACTTTCCCCTCGAGTTAGCTGGTTATGAATTTCCTTCTGTCCTTTGGGCCCTTTTTTTGGGCTTTTGTTTGGGGCCAAATGCTGTAAAAGTTAGACTGATCTGGGTGGTCTTCCCAGACCTTATAAGGTCCCCAAGCTGGA
The DNA here is from genome assembly GCA_027563575.1 of Erythroxylum pedicellare. Lineage (NCBI taxonomy): Eukaryota > Viridiplantae > Streptophyta > Magnoliopsida > Malpighiales > Erythroxylaceae > Erythroxylum > Erythroxylum pedicellare. Next base: position 8,483,357 of record JAOQMP010000210.1, read on the forward strand.
CTCGTTGGCCCAGCCCCTTTTTGTTAAAAATAACAGGATCTGCTATTGACTTCTCGGTCTCCATCAGGCCCTTTCCAGTCAGGGTTGCAAATCTGGACCCTGACTTATGAGAGGACTCGATGTTACGTCCCATGGGAGCCGGACACTACATGGGAGCATGCACCTACTGCTGTGACCGTTGGGAGGGTTGCCAATTTTTCCTCTGTACCTAAACCCAAGGCCCATAGCCGTTGGAGGAGCGTACCATTGGCTACGCCTGTGCTGGAGTGCCGCCCATTGCTCCACCAATTGCCGTGTCTCCCCTCTACGCTTGCCCTGTCCTTGCTTCTTCGGTATTGATGTGCTTGTTATCTGCTCGACGGCATTGGGGGCAGGCGGCAATATCGTGGCCCACCTTGCCGCACTAGCAACACAATTGCAACAACCCCTCATACATCACTTGGATCACCTCTCCATCTAACTCCACTTGGGTTTTCAAAGGCGTACTGAGGTCTATGTCAACTGCAAGACGTGCATAACGTCCCCTTTGAGTTTACAAGGTAGGCTCATCTATTTTTACGGTTTTGCCAATCAGGTTGCCCATAGTCGTGAGTATGTCGGGGTGGTAGCGTGCGATGGGAAGGTCTGGGAATCTAACCTATTTGACTGCTCGGTGGACTTGGCCCTACGTCGGACGGAAAGAGGGCTCCCACTGTTGCACCGACAACGTTTGCCCGTATAAGATCCATGGGCCATTTGTTAACGCATGGAGGAAGTCGGCTTCGTCCAAGAATCTGACGAGGTAGAAGTTATGCTCCAGGTCGACGACTTTTATGAGACTTGTTGGTTTCCAGAGAGACTTCAAACCGGAGCTGAACGTTTGGAAATTGATTCGGCGTCCCAGGAGCTTAACATCCACCACGGTTGTCCATTGGTTGTCGAGTTTTGCCTTAAAAGATTGAGACAGCTGAATCCCGCCCCCGAGTTCACTGGAGATTGGAACTATGTCTCCTTCCTCCATTCTAATGGTTTCCTTTGCTAGCCAGTCGTTAACTTTCACAAGTGAAACAACTACCGGACCCCCCGTAATAGCGATGCTATAAGACAGTTACGGTTTGGCCTGTGCTTCCTCCTCCCGCTTCCTCGTTCGCCCACGTTTGGGCTGATGTCCCTCGTGGTCGAGGGACTGCATAAGCAGCTCAGGGATTGTACGTAACAGGCGAAGACTCTAGGCGATAATTTGACCGAAGCTAGAACTAAAGGATATTAGCAGATGCAAAAATAACGAAACTCGCCACCTTTTCTTGCTCTAAAAATAGAGCAGGAGCAAAATAAAGATGGAAGAATGAAAGTACCTATGAAACCCATACTCATCTGATGTAGCTGTTAACATTGTGCTTGACGCGTGTAACTTGATCTAAAACTGTGAAATCGTCCAAGTGAACACTTGAAGCACCATCGGCTGTAGAGGAACACAGGAAGCAACATTGGCTGTAGAGCTGCATCCTCCATTTCTGCATCCGGATCAAAGACCGATGGACACTCTACCTTAATTTGGTTGGGTTGGGCGAAGAGGGGAAAGACGTGATCTGCATTTACCCTTTTTGCCAAATGATTTTTTGTCCTTGTTTAAACGTAGAAGTATTGGCTGTACTCGTCACATTTGGGGTTGGTTTAAATGCCCTTCCTGAAATATTGTTGTTTTGTTGTATGCGTTGTAGCTGCCTACATCTTTGTAAATGAAATGATAATTATCTTATTTTATTTGTTTTAACTTTTCAAAAAAATAAAACTTGCGATTTGCCTTTGTCAGGTAGTGAAGTTGTTGGTGTACTTGTACTGACTTGTTCTGTTGTTTCCAAAAGAAATTGATGTCTCAACTTTGACTAAGCAGGTGCAAAAACTAATTAGAATAGCTGTTGTTTAAACATGGAGATGTGGATTAGATATATCCGATTGCGATTTTCAGTTGACAAATGAGTTGACTCTTGGAAGCATTCAACCAGGACGCTTTAACATCATGGCAAGGCCTTAAATACAAGATTTTCTTGGACAAGAACTAGGGGATAAACCTTGGCGGACGCTAATTCCAATGAGAAGGAAAGGTTTTGCCATGTGTATCTAAGCATCTAGTTGTTCTCAATAAATTCTTTTCGGCATAAACCATGGAGAAATTGTTTCGACTTATTTCAGGGCATCAGTCCATGACAAGGAGTCCAGACAGCTGAAACTTCAAATGAGAAAAACAAGTAAATTTTCATGCCGTCTCTGTTTATCTGCGGAGTTGTCTATTCTTTTTAATATCAACACTAATTACTCCTTTTCTTTTACAAGAAATGAAAGATAACCCGTGTCCAAATCGTTCCGACTTATTCTCGTACATCAACCCATGACAGAAGTGTCGAGACTGCTAAAACTTAACTCTTTGTTGGTTCATCTTATGCGCAGACTTGCCTATTCTTTGAACATCAGCATTCTATCTGCCAATGGTTGAGCTTTTTGGGTTGTTTCTTCTGCTTGAAAATATTCCATCACAGGGTGAACTCATTGACCAATTTCCCAAGCTCCAATTACGTCCCTGATTCGATTTCTGCTCTGCATTACTCTTTATCCTGAACTGCCACTTCATTTGTGAAGTTACCAAGAAAATCTTTGGCCTTTAATTGATGTGCTAATAAGGAGATTACAAGTATTGCAGATATTAATGCTGTAATGGAAAATTCAAGATAGACTGAAAACTAGGGATGTGCCATACATATTTGCCAAGGATGATTAAGTTTATATCTAGCAGGTCAAGGTGTTTGCAATTATTCGTTTAAGCTTTTATTGTTAGTCCCCAGGTGGCCAAAGCTTGCCTTGCCAGTCAGGGGTACAACAAATTGTTGGAATTTCCTTTTCCTTGAACTCACTTATTATCCGCTGCCTGTCAATTATGCTACCAATTTGCAGCTTTCGTCTAGTACAGCGCAGTTTATAGGATGTCTGACTCGCATATAAAACATCGCCATCGTTGCTTCTGGTACTGATCCATCTACAAAGATGCTATATAGCTACCACCAGGTTGGCTGGTTGAGGAATACTAAGAGATGCCTGGAATAGATCCAGTAGAGCATTTCCAGATTCTCTTTTCACACAGCTGTTCCGAACCTGCTAAAAACTGTATGTAGAACCATCGATCTTGTCGCATTCTACAAGACAGTTTACGTGAAAAAACACGGTACAAGTTTTGTCGCAAACAATATCAATATTCCGTATCATCCTATCAGAATTAATGAGAATGCAACATACCTTGATCACCTACTGCAAAAAATTCTTTAATAACATCTCAAGTTGGAGTCTCTTAACAATGAAATGAACTAACAAACAACATGTCCTGCATTTCAACGCGTTTATGTAATGTAATGTAATGTTTAATATTGGATATTTTATCTAGGGAATTCCGCTTCTTTCAGGTTCTGGGTTTGAACCATTCTTTGGCATCTTACCCGCAAAGTGGCATGTTACATGTACAAGTATTAAACGCCAGTCAAGGCTTCATATTAGCGACAAATAAGATGAAACATGAAACTAAAAGCACTGCTATAAGCAGTTTCTGCTGGTCACAGCAACCAAATGAGGCGTTAAACTCCATATATCAGTTACTGTTAGTCACCACATGGACAAAATGAGAGGAAAAGACACACAAGTTCCTAGAAACTTGGCTTAGATGCCAGGGGGAAAAAACGAAGCGCATTGAGTTGTAATATGCTGGACAAAACTTCTGAAGTGACGTACACCACCAACTGTATTTAGTATTCACCGACCTCTTTCTTTGTGCAGATCGTATCCTTTTGCAGTATAATAACAGCATTCTGCAATTCCTGATACTCCTGCTTTTATTCCTCACAATCTATATCCTTCTTTTGTTCTTGAAATTTGCCGTTCTACTTGAGTTCCTGGTACGAAATTATCCGCCAACTCTGAATCAAATACGAAACAATTTTCTTGTTGCTTTACCGCTGTGAGAAGCAATGGACAATGGTTCGAAGAGGTATAATAAGCAGAGCCGAAGCGGTTATGAGCCTTCCGACGTAGAAACCGACTGGCAAGATAGTCCACTTCATGAGCATGATCATAAAAATGAAAACTTTTCTCCCGAAAACCTGAAAGATGCAGCTTTTCTAAGGAAGCTCAGTCCTCAGAGACATAGCAGGAGGCACTCTTCAAGATCCATTGGTTCTTCTTTGGCAGAAGACTCTGTGGCAAGCCAAACGCCAAGGGAACAAATCAGCAAGCCAACACACAAGTTACGGAGAGATGATAGAAGGTCTGTTTCACCTATTCAAAGTCAAAAAAACCATGTTCCCTTCTTAAAACCAGAGATTGGAAGACAAGTTTATCCAAGTCATTCAGGGAAAGAGGAACATGGCAGGTATGATGATGATGCAACTGTTGGCTCTGGCAGAAGAAAAAATTTGAAGACAACTAGAGAAGAAAAGAGTAGAGAGAGATCAAACTCCTCTCGAAGATCAAAAACTGCACCGAGGCCAAGAGCTGGTGACAAGGACCAAGAGAACAGCTATGGTAGTAAAGAGAAAAAGTTTGAGAGAAATGTATCACCACTGTCACAGGACATGAACCGTAAGCAAAGGGACATAGATACTTCCCATTCCAAATCCTCTACTGTGGGTGAATTGAATGAGATGATAGCTAACATTAAGATGGCTAGAGCTTCTGTGACTGGTGATCCAGTCTTTGAAAGCACAGACTCTATATCACCCGGAGATATCTTTTTCTCTCGTGAACATACTGCCTTTGGAATACAGAAATTTGGCTTAGCTAAGAAAGGAAACAACGGAGGAAATCAGTATCCAATGCCCGCCAGGTTTAACGAAAAGGATTCTGTTAGTCCTAAGCACAGTAAAGACAATGATGATATTGAATATAGACCACATAGAATTGCGACAAACTCGATTTCACAAACCATGTCTTCTAGTTTTGGTACTAGTAGCGATAAGCATAGCAGGGAAAGCAGTAAGACAAGTGATTGGAGTGGAAAAAGTGGGAACTTCAGAAATTTTGTGGCAAATAGACGAAAGAGCCAATCTGAAACTTGGTTTTCTTGTATGAGAAGAGGAACCTGCAAGGCGTCAAAGTCGCCTGAAAGAAAATATCATGTTGATGAAGCTTTATTCATTGAAAAAGCAACTGTCATTGAAAGTCTTAGACCATTTTGGGCTGATAAGTATCAACCCCGTTCACTGATTGGATTCACTGGTCACAAACGAGAAGCTCAACTCCTTAAGCAACTTGTAAGTAGAATAAGATCATCCTCTTGCTTAATTAACTAAACCTCAATGTGATTTCAAGTCCTCTTAGACCTATATCGAAACTTATTTGCATGAAATATTATCTTTTCAGCTTTGCTAATGTCTTTTATTAGTCATATTCCTTAACACAGTTTATTCTGCAACCATAGGTACTCGATGACAGCATTCCTCATATTTTGTTGAGAGGACCTTCTGGTTCTGGGAAGAGATCCCTGACAATGGCTCTTCTAGCTGAAATATTTGGCGATGCTGGTTGCAAGGTATGCCATAGGTAATCATATGACTCTTCTTTGTTCTTTTTTAATAAGATTAATTTGATTGAATCAAAATTTCTTCTGCAGGTATCACATGATTTAAGATACTTCCAATTCAAGGTACGTTTATGCTTGAATTGTGAATATTCTTCTTTCTAGAAAATAGATATCCTAGTTTTCAGAGCTATGTATAGAAATCAAGTTGTAAAGGGATATTGCAGTCACATGTGTAACTTACTGCAATCAGGATTAATGTTTTTCTTTTTGACAATAAATTATCATTATCCAATCATGAAAAAAGTACATAATTTTCCAATTCAAGCACATACTAAGTCTAAACGAATTGAAATACTGATTGATCAATCAGCATCGAAGAAGTTATACTATGGATCAATCAGAATCGAAGAAGTTATACCATCTTTCAGAAGCTTTGCTCTTATTATGCCAGTAATTTGTTGTTGACAGGACAAAAAGCCCATGCAGGCGGTTGTTCCCGTAACATACAGTAAGCATCATGTGGAGCTCAATGTACGAACAGAATCAAACGCCAAATATGCATTAATAGGTCTCGTTAGGGAAATAAGCACCAAGTTTTCCACAACCCCTGAAATCAGCACTGTTAATTTTGAACCAGAATATACAGGTTAATTTAGCTCATTACTCCATTATCTTATTACAGTTAACAGTCTACTTGAACCTAAGACGTAATTCTTGTAAATTGCAGTAATAGTTCTCTACGACGTTGACAAAGCAGAGGAGAATATCCAGCACTTGATAAAATGGATTATTGACTGTTATACAGATGCTTGTAAACTTATATTATGTTGTGAAGATGACACAAACATCCTGGATTCTGTAAAAGGTCGCTGCAAGGTTATTGATGTTGAAGCTCCAGTGACTCATGAAGTACGTATTCCCTGTTCTTGATTCTTTTCATTCTTAGTATCTCAACCTTAGACTTGAGAGGATTTGGATGGCAAAGTGCAGCATCATAATGGCTTGTGTACATTGGAGTTCTCTAATAAACGTTTCTCAACTACAGTTTTGTATTTCTGATTCTACCTCCTACTTTTTACAGATCATGGAAGTTCTCATTCAAATCTCCAGGAAAGAGGAATTTGAACTTCCCATGAACTTTGCTGCTAAGATTGCTAACAAATCAAAGCAGAACTTAAGGGAGGCAATCATGGCTCTTGAAGCCTGCAAAGCACACAAGTAAGAATGAACATGCTCCCATATTCACATCTTGTACACCATTTAAATACTGATAAGAAGAATTGGAACTACTCACCATTTTTGAAATGTGATTGCAGCTATCCGTTTACCGAAGATCAACCAATTCAAATCGGTTGGGAAGGGGTTGTGAAAGAACTTGCAGAACAAATCCTGGCTGATCCATCTAATCAGAGGTAATTTTCCTTTCTTCCGTTTGTTATCTTTTTTTTTTTGGTCCCCATACAAAACCCTTCTCCTGTTAGACAACATAATAAGAATGTCCATGCAACTTGCAGCATAGTTGCATGAAAAGCTTCATGCATAGTGTTAACTTGCTGCTAATTAATCGAGTTTCCATGTTCCAAATTTTGCAGATTATTTTCCATAAGGGGAAAGATTCAAAAGCTTCTTTTGGATTTTGTACACCCCAAACTTATTCTCCTGGTAAGCAATAGATTCTTCTCCTGGAATTATCCGGTATAAGATTCCACCTACAACAAGATTTCTTAAGGGGTTGTGTTTCTACCAACAGAAACTTGTAGAACAATTTCTTAGGAGACTTGAGGGCCCTTCAAGAAGGGAGATTTATTACTGGCACGCTTATTATGTAAGTTCTCTTCTCTTCCTCACGTTTTCTTCTATAACAATGAAACCGAATCTATTATTGCCATTTACAGGATAAGAGGCTCCCTACAGGAACAGCCGCGTTGCTCAAACTGGAAGGTAAAGGGCCCATACTGCAAAACACAAGTTGATATAGAGAACTCAGGAAATTATACACTTATAAGAAGTATCCACGCTTCGTTCTTCAATCCCATCTTTAAAAGTGAAAATCTCAGTTTAATCGGTCTCCTTCATACGAGTAGTTGATTGATCGTGCACTCTATATGTGCAGAGTTTGTGGCCAAGTTCATGAGCATACACAGAAGGAGTTCTGCCAGTCATAATTACGAGTAGTCCCTATAGAGCTCCTTTATGATTAGAAAATCTAGGTGAATCTCTGCACGAGGTTGATCTTTCTGGAAGTGAAACTTAGCATTGGAGACACTTGCACCCTCCCGTGAATGACCTCTACTTTGCCATTTGGAAAAAGTGAACTTCTGCAGAACAAAATCTGTAATTGTAATGTATTATTGGCCTGGAATGAGTTTCCATTAAATTCATTTCACTGTAAGATATCAAAACAAATAACTTTCTTTTGGAATGGAGAATGATTGGTGTTGGCTTCAAAAGTCTTGCGTCAATCAGCATTAGGCTGAAACCCCGTATTTACTCCACAAACTATTTACTCTAACCCAGTATTCACATTCAATGAAGCTCGTAGGAGTTAGGACTTCTTTCCATTTTCTTTTCTTTTTCCATGATGGTAACACATGTTAATCACATGTGTTTAATTAAATCTCATGTATTTTTGATATTATAATATGGGGTTCGATTAGTTCTATTTCTATTTTTTATTTTTATGTTATAGTTTTTAATTTTCGTTTTCTATTTTTAGTTGTTGTTTTTCTTTCGAATATAAACAAATACTTATTTGATTGTTAATGTGAACATAGTTATATTTTTATTAATAATGATAAGTAAGCATTAGATAAAACTTAAAAATAAAATATTTTAATTAGTTAAATTTATTTAATCTCTTATAATATTTGTTAATAAATTATAAATAAAAATAATGTTATTTTATTAAAATAAATAATTTAAAAATTAAATTTTATTTTAAATATGTTTTATTGCATCAAAATTTTATTAGAAATTTATATATTTTGAAGATATTTTAATTTTAATTATATTTATTATTCTAATTTAATTACAAAAATTAAATAAAGATAAATTATATAATTTTAATTATTACATATAATATTAAATTAAATTATTCATAATTTTTATTAATAATTAATAGATTAAATAATTAACTAATACATGTTTTGTTCATAATAAATAAATTATGAAAACATAAACAAAAAAATCACCTTTGTAGTTTTAATAAAATTTGAAAACCGAAAGAAACTAAAAACATAAACAAAAAATTCAAACAAATAGTTTTATTAAATTTAAAATCAAAAATAAAAAATAAGTGAAAACAACCAGGAAGTTAATTTTCTCTTATCACGTACATGAACTCGTGTATACTAAAGGATCATTACCTTTGTATCAAATTAAGAAAAATAAGAATGATGTCTTTGTGTTACTTTACATGGAATTGGTTGAACATGACAAGAGAGTATCATTTAGTGAAATTTTGTCTTCGGTTCTCGGTTCACCTAAACCAACCCCATTATTTTGGCCATAACTTGGCCTATAGACCTCCAAATTGGATTATTATGATTGGAGATGAAACTTAAGACATATAACTAAAAATCTCTGGAAGATACTTAGACTTAATTTTGGCTTTATGACATTGAAAATTGAGATCGAAAATGATGACTTGATGTTGCCCCTGTATTAGAACAACTTGTGATGTTTGGTGCATGTCTCTTGGTTTAAAAGTCCAAATGGTCTTATCTTTGGTGATATGAAAACTAGAGATATAGGGAGACAAATGTTTAAAAGACTTCAAAGCCTAAATTGAATTTTATCTACGTGAAAAATACATAAAAAGTGGAGACGATCGTGTAATTTGTTTTTGGATTGATTTATGTACCTATTTTTAGACTCACCGTAGGCTTAGCCAAAATTGCACTATTTTAAGTTTTTCGCTTCCGTTTTTTTACCGAATCATATTAGAACCTTTTTTAATGTTTATGAAAATGAAACTTTTCATAAACCTAGAAATAAATAAAATATGGCTTACCATATGTAAATTGGGTAATTAATATTGGAATTTAAGATTGAGCATAATGCATGCTAAAGAAAATTTACATGTACATAGATGATTTGTACGCATATTTATTGTTTATATATGTGTAACATGAATATACAAGTTCACATACTAATTTTGTGAAGATAATTAAGTACAATTTAACATGTTTTATATTTAAATGAGGCATAGGAATTTATATTTTGGAATTAGAAAGACAACTGAACAAAACATATACAAAAAAATCATACGAGAACTTGTGATTTGAATACTATCCTAATAGTGATAAGTTATGATTTGCATGTATGAACTTAAAAACATATTTTATGTTTTCAAATGAATATCATGCAACTTGTTAATATATTAATTATGAAATTGGTAAATGATTAAAGGAAATGTTACAGTGCTTATTTCATTGTCTTGGTGATGGATAGATAGGCATGCCTATAAGGTTACAGTGCAGTTGCTACAGTTTGACATCACTGATGTCTTCATTTTGAGACGATAGGGTCTCTAAAGTTCGATACCTCTGGGTATCTATAGTTCAATACATCTTGGTATTTATAGTTCGATGACTTTAGGTATCCACAATTTGATATGTTCATATATCCACAGCTCTCATTATCCACGTCCACAAGAATGTGCAAGCCTAACATAGAAAGGAAATTAAGCAATTGTAAATAAGAGATACAATATGATAACATGAATAATTTGTATTGATGGGCTTTGTAAATCAATATTTGACTTATAAATGTGAATTTATGACATATGGTTGAAGCATATTTGCATTATGTACTTTGTTTAATTATTTCATCATTGTTTACATGAGTTTATAATATTTATGAATGTGTGTGTGCTTGATGGATGATTGATGTGAGTGTTCATCCAAACTAAGTGTTTCCCCACTAAACTTTCAAGCTTAGCATGAGTATTAATCTGTGTAGATCCAAGTAATAAGAGTAAGGCACAAGGATCATCTATAGGGACCAAGGCCAACCGTTAGAAGTAAAAGTACCTTTGGATGTGTCTTTTGATTAAAGATTAGATGTATATGTAATGGAGGAAATTGTAGTTTCTTAATAGTTTGTAATTAAAAATTTAAGTTGTGTG
>JAOQMP010000210.1:8494123-8517304 GCA_027563575.1 Erythroxylum pedicellare
GTTTGTAATTAAAAATTTAAGTTGTGTGTAGTATTTCTTTTGGATTACCATATAACTATAATGATGTAATATTACTTTTAAATGATAATGTTAAAGCATATAAAATTTTGTAATATGTATGTGTACAACATTGAATAGATAAATGAGTGAGGAAAATCCATATAAATGAATAGAATTGTATGTCATGAATTTGGGTGTCATATGTGTAAGTGGTTGTAGGTTCCGTATGAGAGATGTTAAATTTTGTAGTTAAACTGTAGCAGCTATACTGTAATCATACAGGCATGCCTATCTATCCATCACTAAGACAATGAAGCAGACACTGTAACATTTCTTTTAATCATTTACTAATTTCATAATTAATATATTAACAAATCACATGATATTCATTTGAAAACATAAAATCTATTTTTAAGTTCATACATGCAAGTCATAACTTATCACCGTTAGGATAGTATTCAAATCACAAGTACTCGTATGATTTATTTTGTGTAAGTTTTGTTTAGTTGTATTTCTTTAGGTACATTCACATAATTCCACTATATAAATTCCTATACCTCATTTAGATATAAAACATGTTAAATTGTACTTAATTATCTTCACAAAATTAGTATGTGAACTTGTATAGTTATATTACACACATATAAGCAATAAATATGCATACAAATCATCTATGTATATGTCAACTTTCTTTAGCATACATTATGCTCAGTCTTAAATTCTAATGTTTAATCACATAATTCACATATGGTAAGTCATATTTCATTTATTTCTAGGTGTATAACAAGTTTCTTAAACCTTCAAAAAGATTCCGTTATGATTCGGTAAAAAAAATAGAAGCGAAAAACTCAAAATGGTGCAATTTGGGCTAAGCCCATGGTAGGTCTAAAAATAAGCAAACAAATCAGTTTAAAAATAAATTATAAGACAGTCTCCACTTGTTCTGTAATTTTCATATAGAAAACATTCAATTTAGTTTTAATGTCTTCTAAACATTTGTCTCCCTGTATCTTTAGTTTCTATAGCATCAAAAACAGACCATTTGGACTTCTAAACAATGAGATAAAGAACCAACATCACAAGCTGCTCCAATATAAGGGCAACATCAGGTCATTATTTTTTATTTTAATTTACAATGTCATAAAGCCAAAATTAAGTCTAAGTCTCTTCTAGAGATTTTTAGTTATATGTCTTAAGTTTCATCTCCAATTGGAATCATCCAATTTGGAGGTTTATAGGCCGATTTATGGCTAAAACAATGAGATTGGCTCAAAGGAACTGAGAACCTAAAAGAAAATTTCACTAAACGTTACTCTCTCTTGTCATATTCAACCCATTCCATGTAAAGTAATATCCAGACATCATTCCATAAATAATTCCTTGTCCAAATCAATCTTTATATACATTCAAATATGTAAACATTCAGAAATTAACTAAGTGTATCCCAAACTTTAAAATTTGCTAATTAGCTATTTTTCTAATGCTCTTCCTTCTCTTCCCATTTAGATTTGCTTGTTTCACTAACTAGAATACCACAAATACATATATCAATCTCATATCCAACCTTATAATTCCAGCTCTTCATGAGCAAATCAAGAAAGATGAAGATAAGAAGAAAAACTACAAAATTTTACCTTAATTTTCACCTAAGATTAGCTTGATTCCTTATGAAAATGATGTGATTAAGGAGGTGTAATAGAGAGGAGATGAGAAGAGGAAATTCTGGAGTTAAAACCCTACATACATGTCCCTCTCCCCTCTCTTCTACTCCCATTTTCATGAAGTTTCTATTCCTAGACACATGTTTCAATCCCATTAGACAACATGTTGATTTTTGGCAAAATTGCACATTCAGTCCTTCTCCTTCCTTTGGTTCCACATTGACATATAAAATCATCAATTGATTTAATTCTAGTCCATCTTTCACATATAATTATTCATGTCTATGCCTAAATTAAGAAATTACCAATTTACACATGTCTTTTAAATTAACTACCATTATGTTGCTTATTATGCTTAGATATACTCAATTTTTTATGTTCACTTTTTAATACACCCTAAATATACTATAATGTTTCTAGGGTATATATTGGGGCCTTACAACTTAACTTTATCTCATACAAATTTGACTCTTTTTTATTCATTCACAAAACCCTGTCTCGTACAACCTTTCTGTTAGTTTATATGGATGATATTTTGATTACTAATTTTTCTTCCTCCTCTCTTTCATATCTAAGTCATGATCTTAATTCTACTTTTTTTTATAAAAGACTTGAGTCCTATTCATCACTTCCTTGGAGTTGAAGTTAAAGCTACATCTTTTGGATTACTTCTTTCCCAATCTCAATACATCAAAGACCTTCTCATTCGAACAAACCTTGAAAATTCTAAACACGTCCTTACCACGATCACCCTCACCCTTACCCTCTCTAAAAATCATGGCATTCCTTTTTTTAATCTCATTGAGTATCATAATATTGTCAGTGCCTTGTAATACCTCTTTTACTCGTTTGGCCATCAAATTTTTAGTCAACAAAGTTTCTCAACTCTTACATTCTCCTACTGACACTCATCAGTCAACTGTCAAAAGAATTTTGTGGTATCTTCATTCCACCACTTCTTTTGGCATTCATTTCATTAAACCACCCTCACTCTCCCTTCAATCCTACTATGATGTTAACTTGACTACTTGTCCTGATGATCGCCACTCTATGTCTAGTTATTGCATATATCTAAAATCAAATCTCATTTATTAGAATGCAAAAAAATAACCCACAGTTGCAATATCTAGTATTGAGACTAAATATCAAAGCATTCTTCTTACTGCTACGAAACTTCGTTGGCTCACATCACTACTTGGTGAACATGGTCTTTCTCACCTACATGCTACTCTTTGGTATGATAATCTTGATGCTACCTTCTTTGCTACAAATTCGGTCACTCATGTTCACACAAAATATACTGAAATTGACATTTACTTTATTTGTGATTTAGTTACTACAAGAGTCATATTCATCTATCATATTTCATCCTCTTACCATTGATATTATAACAAAGGCCTTACCTTTTTTAATATCTCGAGGACTTTGAGACAAACTCATGATTACACCTCATTGTGAGCTTAAGGAGAGCCGATAATACATGTTAATTACATTGTCTAATTAAATCTCAACTGTATACATCCTATGTATGAATGTCTTATTTTTCTCCTTTCATGTACATATACTAGTTTCCACCTTTCCATCGGATTAAGAAACATAAGGAATACAACTTCAATTTCTTACTTCGTCACGTCATAACGCCAACCAAATGCCATCGCACAAAGGTTTCCCCAACTCTTTTAAGGACAAGTAGGCGTTTACCATAAACAAACAGGACTAAGAGTTGGGCTTCATGTAATATAAAAGCCAGATTCAATTCCTAAAACTTTTTACGTTGGCCAGCCACTCACATGGATGGTTTGGTCTGGCAATTTTATAATAATCATATAACTGATTTTTTCTTCAGGAAGAAGACAATCTCTCGCACCGAAAATAGAAAAGAAAATAAGAAACATGACTAGACTTCATTCAAGCCTTAAAGGTCATTTTCCCAAGACTCGGTAACTGCCCTGCTCATGTTCGTATTCTATAAACTGAAGACTAGACTTAATTCCAGAGGATCTGAAGGGATTCCAGAGAACATGTGTCCTCGACACATCATCTCATTCATACAAACCTCATTCACATCCTACGGTCACGAGTGGCGGAAGACTGGCCGTTGAAACTGTGTACACGAACTGACGGTGCCTTTTCTTCCTTCTTTCATCTTCCCTTACTAAAGCAAACCTTCTGCTCTTTATTGGTCTCTCTACTCTACATATTCTCTACGTAACGGAAGTGATCTCATTTACATTATTACATAATCTTTCTTATCTTCAAGCCTTCCTTTCACTTAAGGGGTTCTCTGTAAGTTCTTCCTTTTATCTTTAATCTATGTACCAAGAACCATTCTTTTTTCTTTCTTTTTTTTTATCTTGGATTTTCCTTTGAATTTCTATCTGGGTTTTCGTTCTCTCGGAGAGTTGATCAGTTTGTTTGACGAGTGCCCATCTTATTGAGGCTTGTCTTTTTAGTGTTATCTGTGTACTTCTTTTGTTAATTTCTTAATGGAATGTAGTCCGGCCAATAGTAGAGTATTAGTGTTGTTTGATTCTTATAGTTTTGATGATGCGCTTGTTGAAATTTGGATCTTGGAGAGTTTGAGTTCGCTAGTTTAACGCCTTTGTTTTGTCTTAAACAACTTCAGACTGTTGTTTGCTTGCTCTTTTTACTAGGATTTGTCCTATCGTGTGTTTCTGAATTGGGCTAGACTACGGAAAACAATAGGGTTCCTGTTTATTTAATGAGTTCCGACTCTTCAGGCTCCGGTCATGTTGCTTAGCTATCATATATTGGTAGATTTGCTTTTAACTGCAAATAGTTTTGCAAGGGCAAGACCCTCTGGTCGTTGGCTCCTGCTGATTTTGTGCTTTCGAACTTATACCAAAATTTGATCCTTGTTTAACATCCTGAAAAGTTTACCTATGTTATTGCTAATATTTTTCATGTGATTACTGATTATCTTGAATCAATTATCGAGATTTTAAAAAATTCGTTTCTGTTGAACAACGAGGGTGACGCATATATCAACTATCGTCTGTGGCTAATGAAGATATTTTCATAAGACGTATTCTCGAAGTGGCTGAATCGCCGCTATCTTTTGTTTCAAAACAGTGAAAGGCCAGCATGGCTAACAATGGCGAAGAAACAATTGTGATGCCATACGGACATCCTCCTGTCCTCAATGAAAGGATCCTTTCATCCATGTCACGTAGATCTGTTGCTGCTCACCCCTGGCATGATTTGGAAATTGGTAACTTTTTCTTTTGCCACATGCCACAGCTTTTCTTCAAAACCTGCTACTTGTTCAATTTCTACATCTAACACTAATGACATGAGATCTTTGACATTTTCAGGGCCGGGTGCTCCGTTGGTTTTCAACTGTGTAAGTTTGGTTTTCCTTGGATTTTGGTTGCTGCATTATTGAAGGGAACACTCTTGTTGTCTCCTCATTTTGTGCCTTAAAGTCACCTGTCCAGGCATCTTGAGTCTTCTATCTGGATTGCAATTTATGAAACTAATGGAAATAGTTTTATATAAGCTAGATAGGGCTTTAGCTGTCACATAACATGACTGCAGATTTATCAAGGTTAAAGTTCTTTGTATTTCATGGTTGGCCACTGCATGAAGAACTAACTTGAGCCTGAATGGCAGGTAGTGGAAATTGGGAAAGGCGGCAAGGTCAAATATGAACTTGACAAGACAAGTGGGCTCATAAAAGTATAGTCTTTCTTTTCCCTTCTTTTTGCCCTCCATCTTAATTCGTGTCACAGTTTGCTCCTTTGCTGAATGTAACATGCTATGACAGATTTTTTTAAATTTCATTTTCATTTATGGAAGTATTATTTTGTGAGAATATATTAGTATACTTTACGTGGTAGGGCAGATTGCCGATGCTTTTGTTTATCATCTGTCTTTTTTAAGGTATATTTGTTTTAAATCTGCTATTCAGAAAATAATGGTTGAGGATGCCATTTACTGTTGTTGATGGATTTAAAATCATCCCAACCATGCGAGTCTATGACCATGGTGTCTTAGATTTTTGCAGATTTAGTAACTTGAGCTAAAACTTCTGAAAATGTTGTGATGTCATTTGGCATTACTTCAGCTGGTGAATTGCAATATTGCTCCCTTTGTTTCACAATTTTTCTTACATGTTATTGTGGCGCTTGCATGTTTGTAAATTTGGTCACGTGTTATGTCAAATGAGAGTAATAATGATTGGTTCTCACAAATAGGTTGATCGTGTTCTCTACTCATCAGTTGTTTACCCACACAACTATGGTTTTATCCCACGAACTATTTGTGAGGACAGTGATCCTATGGATGTTCTGATACTGATGCAGGTAATGTTTTTCTTTGACTGTTGTCTCAGTGTGAAATTGCGATGTCTCTATATTTGGTTAAACTATATTAATCATCGTCTTTCCTCTTACACAGGAGCCTGTGCTGCCTGGTTCTTTCCTTCGTGCCCGTGCCATTGGTTTAATGCCCATGATTGACCAGGTAGGACGTGTTCATCCTCCCACTTGACTTATACACTTGGATAACAGCCAAAAAGATGGTTATTGAGAACAATATAATTGATGGATTTATCAATGTTTCCAAATGATGTTCGACAGTTGGTTAGTTTTAATGCGAATAACAGAAACTTGCAATGAAAATCTATAAAATTTCCCTCCAGGATCTCCTATTATTGTTTCCCATAAGAATTAGTGCTCACTAAGCGCAATGTTCATTTCAGGGTGAAAAGGATGACAAAATTATTGCAGTCTGTGCTGATGATCCTGAATTCCGCCATTATAAGGACATCAAAGAGCTTGCCCCTCATCGCCTGGCTGAAATCCGCCGTTTCTTTGAGGACTGTATCCACTTATATTCATGCAGTGGTTTTTACGGAAGTAATTCATGATTTTGGTCTTGAGTAACTATTAGTCTTTTAGCTTAACTGCTGATAACAGACAAAAAAAACGAGAACAAGAAAGTTGACGTGGAAGACTTCCTGCCAGCTGAAGCTGCGGTGGAAGCCATCAAATATTCAATGTGAGTAATATTGAACCCATTTCTTGCTAAATCAGATTGAATTAATAAAACATGTATGGCTGCAGGGACCTGTATGCAGCGTACATTGTTGAAAGCTTGAGGCAGTAAGTAATTTCATCACTTCAGATACCAAAATATAAAAGACAGAAAGAAGACCTGGTATCTATGAAATATATATGTAATAAAAACAACGTCACTCTGTCTGTGCGTACTAGTTATATTTTTATATCAAGGTAAGTACCCAGTTACATCAACCATTTCTATACTAATGTTAAGTTCAAGGATGCATATTTGTTAAAGATTTAAGTGTAAAGCATGCCATGTCTAGTCGGGCCAATTGAGCTCAGATTTAAGTGTTTTTAATTGAGCATGTGCCTGAGCTGTCTGACATTTTATTTGGAAGAATTGATTTGGACAATTAAAACCTAAACTCAATTTAATAAAAACGTCGTTTTATATTTTTAACTTCAAAAAAATTATTTTTTAAAAAATGATGGTGTGGGCATATAGAGTCATTGATGAAGGCGTTCAACATTTCCCTCGTACAAATCCAAATCTTTGTTTGATGTACTTAAGACGAGACGTCCTTACAATGAAGTGCATTAGATTGAGACTGAAAGTTAGGAAAATTACTCTCTAAAGTGGGTGCGCCTACACAATAATTAATCATTTACTAGAGGTGGTTTGATTTCACTTTTAAAGTTCTACTGTGACTTATATATTTAGCTTTTATTTTTAAAAAAATATATAAATTTGTTTGACCATATAACATGATTGCTTCTTATTTTGAAAATTTTATTTAATTGACATCTAAGTACCACTGATATATTATCTATGAATATTTTAATATTTTTAGTTACATATTTTTGTAATAAAATAGTGTAATAGATTAGATTAATTATTGTGTTTACTTTCATTATATTATATTAGTTTTTATATCTTAAAAATAATGTATATTTGATTTGAACTTACTTGATAAAAAGAGTCATTCACGGAGGAACTTTTTTTTTTTTTTGAAAAATTGAATAAATTTGATTAATAAAAAATTCCAAAAGAGTTACAGTTGAACGTCAATGCAACAAAAGGAGAAAACATTAAATAACTGGCTTTTGTGAACAGAACCAACTCCTACAAAGATGCCATCTCTTCTGAAACAATGAAAGACAGGTCCATTTCATATTAATCAATAACTAAAGTACTATTGTTTATAATGTGTATATTTTGAATGATAAAATTGTTCTCTAATCATATGTATCAATTAATAAGTGAGGATATGATCCTTTTCTTGAAAGATTCTTGGGTTCCTTTCCTTACAATCAGCCTAGCCAAGGTAGCTAATCTCTTTTTAATCACTAGGTAGAGTGTAAAGGAGATTTTTGGGAGAGCTTTTAAACCACACAACTTTTCGTCATTTAAATCTAAAGCCTTACTAAGTAAGTTGAGAAATCAAACTATATCCGTTTTTTTTTATAGATCTTTTTGCAAAGACTTTTGAATTTATCCGTTCAAATTGAATTGAATTGAATTTAAGGTCTTAATAATTACTTACAAAGCTATTTGTAAATTTACTTGAAGCATGTCTCATTCAAATGATTTTATCCTCCTTAATGTAATTGGGGAAGTAGTTTAAGGTATGCTTTAAAATTTTAGACGATGTTCTAATATTATTTTCTAAGGATTGTCCCCCACGGCCTACTTGGATAGCTTCATTTCTTGAGATAATTCGTATAGGCCAAAGAGCTCATTGATGTTGCAAAAAAGGCCTTATATTGCTCTAATTCAAATCAAAAGCTAGCAGAGCTATCATCCTCAAGTTTAGATTTGAATTCCAATCTAGCATGCTTCGTTAACTTAAGAATGTTAGCATAGTCCAAAAGGTGTTAGCTTTTAGACTCATTTCCCGAAAGTTGTCATTTCTCGAATATTGTGTATGAATTTGTTGATAGCCTAATTGAAATTTAGTCTATCTAGCCCAAAGATTATAAAAAAAAAAATCCAATTGCTAGAATTTCCAAAAGTCAAGGACATTACCTAGAAAATTTTGGAGCACTGAAATTAGTAAAGTAGTATAGGAGTTAGAAATGAGGATGGTTGAAAACATGAGGAACATGTAGAAGGTAGTTAATTAAGATGTAGTCCAAAATTAGAAGATACTTGAAAGTTGAGGAGTTACAGGAAAACTACTTGAGGTTATTGAAGCTGTGAGAGGTGTATAAGCACACTAGTAGGACAAAACAGAGGATAACAAATCACACACATAACTCAAACAAGAAAAAAGAATGTTATCATTGTCCCAAGTTTTCTTTGCACCTTGTATTTATCCTTTAACTAATTGCATTTATCTTTTATACTCAAATTTTATTCCAAAATGCTTTAGCTCTTTGGTAACTTATTTCTCTAATTTTTTAAAGCCCACTTATATCTCTGATAAGAAATCAAACACAATTTGGGGGAAATTTCTCCCTAGTATGCTTGAATTCTAGGTTGATCAGAGAAGTGATCGATAATTTGGCACACTCGATGGGATATAATGTCATATACGAAGAATGGAAAAGAAGTAGTTATGCTTTTAGCCCTAGAGGAAGAAGTCCTTATTGCAGTAGGGAACAAAGGTTTTGTATCCCAAATGATTGAAAATTTGGAGAAGTAGTGTTGTCTTCAACTAAGTCTCTAGTTGGAAAGAGTTCAAAATGTCATCAACTATTAACAAGAAATAATGTTGTCTATGCAAGTGATGTTTCAGAACTAAAGTCCAATTTGGTCTATACAACTAAAGCAATCAAAATATTAACAAAAAAGATGGAAAAACTTTCTACTGTTTTAGTATAGGTTGTTAGACATACTTCTCCATCTCTAGTAAGCAGACTTCTAAAGAGCTCAAGAAAGAGCTCAAGGGGTTGCTTACACCAAATGCAATAGAATTTAGTGAGTGTAGTCTCTTTAAATTTTATATCTATGGAAGAAAGATATGTTCTTTCTCATAAAAGAGAGGATATTCTTGTTGTGTCTTTACCCATTAATTCTGGAAATGGTCAATAGGTAGTCAGGACCTAACCTCTTAAAAGATATGAATTTGGTCTTGAACTCAAAACTAATGGACCAAAACATGGCCTAGGGGGCTACATTTTAACTGAAATCGTAATCTTGTTTATGTTATTGCTCCTCCATAAATGAGGTTTCAAGTTTATATGTAAAATATTGGAGAAGTTGTTCAAGAGCTATATGGGCCCGGCATGAGACAGATTGACTGCCTAAAATTCTATAAACCTTATTCATAGCATATTGAATACGAGAATCCTTATCCTCATGGCCATAGAATTCTTGAGTTTACTTTGTTTTTTGAGAAGGATGGCCAGTCAATTATTAAGCACATTATTAGATTCACTATTAAGTGTGCCAAATTGACTAATTTTAAGTTTTTGATATTTTCAAATTCATTAACATATTTGAATTTTTCTTGGTTTGATTTATTAACCAGGAATTCTACCTTCTTTACCCTGAAACAATTTGGCTATCCATTTCATATTTAATTTTTTCAAACTGAACCTGAGGTTAGAATAGCCAAATTGTTTCATACTTAATTTTTTCAAACTGAACCTGGGGTTAGGATACCCAAATTGTTGAGGGTTATTTAAAAAAACGGTGATAATGTAGATATATTCATTGCTTAATTTAAGAGAATCAGAAGTTGATGTTGAATTACATTCCCCAAGATTGAGTCCAAGAAGCTGGTTCGAAGGGACCTCGATATTAAACTTTGAAAAAAGTTTCGATGAGTTGATATCAAAAGTGTTTGAAGAAGAAAAACTTCTTGAAAAAGGACATCATAACAAAAGTTTAGTAGACACTTATCTTATGGAAAAAAAATTCCATATAACTTGGTAGTGGCTGAGGTTAATATCCCTAGAACTTGTATTTTGTCTTGCTTTAGAATAAAAATCACTCTAAGCTAGAAGGAAAATACCACCACCAACCACTCAAATTCAATACACTTTTGATACTTCAAAAACAGAGGAAATCTTTGATTTCTTGTTGCAGGAAAAGTTCATTGCTTTGTTGCTAGAATATAAAATTCTTACCAAGGATGAGATTTAAAAGAGAGACTGTTATAAGTATCACAATACATACAGTTACCTACGAATTCATACTAAGGATTCAAGAATGTTATTCAAGATCGAATTAACAAAGGAGTTTTGTTGTTTGTTGAAGTTGATCAGACTATATTATTAGATGAAGATCCATTTTCACCGGTTGCAACTGCTAATGCTACTGAGGTTAATTTATGACTTTTACTAGATTTTAAGAGGAAGCTAAAGGTTATATAGGATCGGTTAGTATTAGCCACGAATTCAGGTACTGGCATTTTCATTCCAAACTATAGTTTGATTGTTAATTTTAAGAATGACAATCGGCAAATTTCTAGAGTCTAACAGAAAGTAAAGATTAAAAGACGGAACCACAAGACAAAATTCAATCAAAATTTTAAGCAAAGATTTGATATTTGAATTCCTGGCTTTAGTGTAGACAAACTTGATTTGTAGTGCTAGCTTGAGTGCCTCCATCCTACTAATGACATCTAGTGAGGCATCCTAAGACCTTAATGCCACTAACCAAAACTTAAAAAAGAAGACTTCAATAACTGAGAGATGCTACCAGGTTCAAAGGAAATAAGCCATCACCTTTTTTAGAAGCTTATCTAGACGAAGTCACCTTTTATATGACATGTTCCTTCTGAGGAAAGTGCTTCAGACCTAAAGAATAAGAAAGAACGTGTAGAAGTTACTAGAGAAGCGTAAAATGAAATAAAGGAAAGGCACAACCTTATATTTTATAGGAAGTCACCTTGATTTTAAAGTCAAGATGAGAGTACTGATGAATTCTTCACATGAGGTGAAATTCACATTCAATTTTCATTTGTCATTTCTCCTATGAAGCTTCTTACCTCTTTTAGCAAAAGTTCAGGGCAGAAAATAGAACATTTATCTAAGAAAAGGGAATGCAAAGTATTTATGTCGGTCATATGGTTAGGAATTCTAGAGAAGGTAATGCTAGAGAAATCAGTTGACAATATAACTTAACATGTAAAACCTTTGTACATTAAAGCCTATGTTAATGATAAACCTCTCAAGAGTTTTGATTGATAATGGGTCGGTTGTTTGGGTTAATTCATAATCTTTCCATTCTAAAGTGGATGTAGTAGAGAAAAAATTGTATAATGATCAAGTGAGGCCAATTCAAATTTGAAAGTGATCTCATAAAAAGTGTTCAAAAAATAAAGATAAAAAAAGATAAGGTTGGAGTTAGAAATATTGGTGAAGTCAAATGCTATTGTGTTTATTAATAGGTCGATGAAGGTTCCGATTATAAAAGAACCTAATGAATAGACTCTCACAAAAAGAAATTGTGTATCTGCGACTGTAAAAGTCAAATTTTGAATGCATCAAATCATGGAGAATTTCGAGGAGCTAAAAGGATGCTACAATGTTGAGTTGGTTTTTAAAGAGGCAGAATTCTTTACGGAGGATGAGGGCTTATTTGAAGTATTGAATTTGCTTATATAAAAATCGAAGACTTTGGCAGTCAGAATTAGGAACCACTTGAGGAAATAAATTTGAGTAGTTTAGGAGAATTTCGAAATGTATTTGTGAATAAAAGTTTTGATCCAAAAATAAGAATATAATTAGTTAAACTTCTAAAGGAATTTAAAGATTATTTTGCTTAGAATTATATTGAAATGCCAAGATTAAGCAGAAAGTTGGTATAACAAAGATTTTCTATAAAGCAAGAATTATATCCTTAATGCCAACCTTCTATAAGTTGGTCCAAAGAAGTTGAGTTAAAAATTAAAAAAGAGATTGAAAAGCTATCTAGTTTTATTAGACTAGACAAATATATTGATTAGCAAGTCAAAGTTGTACTTGTAGTAAAGAAAAAATGGTTAGTTAAGGTGTTTGTGTTGACTTTACAGACTTGTATGCTACCACTCCCAAGATACGTATATTATTCCAATTATTGACTCCTCGACTGAAGCAATGTCCAAGCATTTTTTCTTGTTATAATCACATTTTTATACATAAAGATGATATCCCTAAAATAGCCTTTAGATGTCCTAGATCAACAGGAACATTTAAATGGATTGCAATGCTTTTTGGCTTGAAGAAAGTGAAGCCACTTGTCAAAGAGCTATGAATTCTCTTATATATAAAAAAAACTATGAATGCTATCTTTCATGATTTAATAGGTTGTACATTGAAAGTTTATATAGACGATATTGTTGTTAAGTCTATATGAAGTATAGACCATATATAGAATTTAAGAGAAGCTTTTCAAACAATGAGAATGCATAAGTTAAATTAAACCTGCTAAAGTGCACTTTTGGAGTAAAAGTAGGAAACTTTCTAGGTTTCTTAGTTCATTAAAGAGGAATTTAATTATTCAAGAATAAGTTAAGGGCGATTATCAAAGAAAAACCACCTCAAGAATAAGATAAGGTTAATTCTTAAAGAAAAACCACCTCAAAATAAGGCATAAATTTAAAGGTTTTAAGGTTAAGTAAATTATGGTAAAAGATTTATCATTAATTTTGATAGCAAAATAAAAGAATTTTTAGTTCTCTTGAGGTTGAAAATTTTTTAGGAATTATATTGGGAAGAAAGACATTAGGTGTATCTGATAAAATCAAAGAATACTTGACTAAGCCTTCAATTTTGATGCTAACTCGAAAGAGAGTACATTAACAGTTATACATTTTTTTCAAAGAGGAATCTGTTGGGTGCTTAATGGGCTAAAATAATAAATTAGGTCATGAGCAAGCTATTTAGTACTTAAGTAGAAATTCAAGTCTAACAGAAAAGCAGTACATCACTATTATGAAATTATATTTGGCATTGTATTTTGCTTGCTCAAAATTAAGACATTATTTGCTTCAAAATCAGGTTTATGTGACTTTGCAAACTGAGTTTATAAAATATATGTTGAACGAACCAGTTATTCTGGGACATACTAGAAAATGGTTTATCACGCTTATAGATCTTAACTTAGTTTATTATCCTCATTATTTAATAAAAGTTCAACATTGGTTGATTTCCTAGAAATTGGATCTAAATCGTTTAGTGTTTAAATGTGAAAGAAAATCTTAGGAGTTGAAATTTAATGGTTTTATCACATAAAAATCAGTTGGTGTTGGAATAATCATTACTTCACTAAATGAAACAAAAACTCTTCTTTCTCTCAAGATAGACTTCTCATGTACTAATAATCAGACTGAGTATGAGGGCTTAATAACAAGATTAGAACTTCCAATAGATTTTGGAGCCAAAGAAGTTCTCATTATGAGAGATTCTCAGCTGGTATTATGATAAGTAGCAGGAGAACATAGGTGATTTGATGAGGTAAAATTCAAAAATATTCCATGAAAAAAGAATTGGGAGGTGAATGAACTTTCTCAAATTACCTTTGGGTTAAGTATTTCAAATGAGTTGGTTCATAAATATGTTATATAACAAAAATCCCATTTATCTATCTATAAAAGGGGGGATTTCTTTAGAAGTTGTTAAAATCAATAATGAATTTGTTTAGGAATGAAGAGACGAAATTAAAAACTTTTTGAAGTACTCTAGTTAAAAGTTACCTTGTAGAGTTAAGATGTCTTGAGATGTCTGAGGCATTAACAGTAATGAAGCAAGTTCAAAAAAGGGCACGTATGGCTCATCAAAGTAGAGTTAAAATGAGATAACTTATTAAGCGTCATTTTTACAAATAACCTTCAATATTAAAGGATTATATATCCTGAGTAAGAAAGTGCCAACAATGTTAGAAGTACGAAAAAATACAACAAATTCTAGCTTTTAAGTTACACTATATCATTAAGCCGTGATTGTTTGGGGGTTGGGATATTGATCTTATTGGAAAAATATACATGTCTTCCTTTAAAGGTCAAAATTTTATTTTGTTTGCAATGAACTATTTTACTAAATGGGTGATGGTTCAACCTATGAAAAAGGTTGAACAATATGACATAGTAAAGTTCATTTAATTATTCATTAATTTTGAATTTCACACGCAATAATAAGTGACTAAGGGACTATGTTTACTAGTTAGAAAGTTAAAGATTTTACCAAGGATTATGGCATACAATTGTTGAATTTGACTTTTTACTACTCTAAGGTTAATGGATAAGCTGAGGCATCGAACAAAGTGGTCATTAAAAGCATAGAGAAGATGTTAGAGGAGAGTTTTAGATATTGGCATAGGATTTTGTTTGAAACTATATAGGCATATCAGACTTTTAAACACATTGTTATAGGGGTTAGTCCATTTACTCTAACCTATGGTTATGATGATGTTCTCCCTATGGAAGTAATAATCCCATTTTAAGAGTGGCTAAACAAAATTCTTTAAAGATATGCAAGTATTCTGTTGCGATGATGATGGAATTAGAGGATCTAAATAAAGTCTATCTTCAATCTTTAAATAATAGGATTATACAAAAGGAAAAAGTGGCGATGTTTTAAAATAAAAGAGTTTATAAATAGGAATTCATGAAGGTGATTTTGAGGGGAAGGTGAATTTACCATCTGGGATTAAAGACGGAGAATAGGAAAAATAGACTCCTAATTACGAAGCGCCATTCAGAATTTATAGGGTTTTGGAAAGTAATGCCCATTGAAATAACTTATGTGTTCTTCGACTTAAGGGAACTTCTAATTTTCACAAATTCTGGTTCATGAAAGAAGGTAGACGGTGGTAGATTTGATGTCTGGCCATATGTGAAAGAAAACTGAAAGTATAAGTTTATGTTAACAATAAAAAAGTAAGACAAAAATGAGGTACCGTCACTAATATCTTCCACAAACTTCTCGAGGGTGGAAGAAGTCTCATAAATGGGAGCAGTTTCTTTAGTAATAGGCTTAGTGACTGCAATTTGTTTAATCATCTTAATGGAGGAAGGAGTCAACTTTTTGGCAGATTTCTTTGAGATTAGTATTTTGGCTTTCATAGAGCTTAAGATGGGGACTTCTCTTTGAATTTCCTCTTAATGGTAGAGTTTGCAATTATATTTACTTCTTTTTGGGAAGAGGTCTTTTCCTCTTCTTTGCCTTCAACATCTAGAATTTTGAAATATGAAGCTAAAAATCTATTATAAAGATTGATTAAATGATCTATAAAAGACTAAGACAAGAAGAACTATCTTTGAGTATTGCCAGATCTAAGAAAGGAACTAACTATTGGCAATTCTTTTGCCACTAGAGATTATAGGCTTCTAAGTCAACAACATTTACCATAGAAATCTTATACTTTAAAGTATGATAGTACTAAAAAAGTTTACACATAAATTTATCATTAATGGAATTAGCTTCAAAGGGGACCCCCAATAGATAGTCCAGAAGGTGGATAATAGAGGAATTCATAAAGAAAGACCAAGCTATCAGCTTTAGAAATAACACTTTTATATTTTAAATCCTAAAACTGTAATAAAAGGGGTCAGGCTTAAGAGCCTTGTCACTACCCACTACAAAAACTATCAGATTAGTGTAAGAAAGAAGGAGTTTTTGATAAATAATTAAGCAAAAAGAAGTAGAAGGCTGAAAATTTTCAGCTAATAGGGTCTTTTAGAGGAGTTCTCGAAAGGTTAAGTTGCTCCATCGATTTGGATTTTAAAGACAACAGGACATTAAGAATATCCTTGACAGGTTTACAACACAGGCTATTTAAAATATAAAGGCTAAGAAAATTAGGGAATATGGAGAACTATACACTTAAATTAAGCCTATGAAGAGGGAGATTGGATAAATAACTTCCTAAATTCTTGTAAAGGAATGGTAGAAAAATAGAACCTAGAGTAAAAAAATCTACTCGAGGCTACTATAGTATAAAAAAAGAGAAATTTTAGACTCATTTTATTGTTTAATGGGAAAAAAGACAAATTGATTTAAATAAACTTAGTATGCTCTTCTTCAAAGATATGATTCCTAAAAGAAATATAACTATTGATCAGGCCAAAGTAAGAAGAACATTTGAAAGCATTGGGATTTAAACCAGAAGTTTCATCAACTAAACCAATAAAATGATCTCCAATGATGGACAAACTAATTAAAAAGAAAACATCTTTAAGGGACATAGAGGCATAGCCAAAAAGGAAAACTAAAAGAATGTCAGGATAATAGATATCAAATTAGGTTGAGTGGGTTCCTAGCTAGAGTTATTAATTAAATAAGTCTTTATCTCTTCCAATTATAATGGTAACAGATGTACAGTTTATCTACCTATTTGACCTATTGTTTCACATTCTTTGGTTATGGTTTCAAGGATTTCGAGGATTGTGATGAGGGAAATTCTGGTAAGAAGTTTAATTTACTTACCTCTCCTAGATATAAGAGAGACGATTAAGGACATCTAGTAAATAGGGGACTTTAATAGTCAAAGGTAATCCTTAATTATGATCAAAGTACGGAATTCCCTCTTGAATGCTAAAAAAATGAGATTTTGATGACATTATTAAAAGAAAGTTTAGAAAGGGATTTTAAGGTTTATAAGTTTCTTACCTTAACATAATAAAGGCTAGGAGCTTAACAAGAATGGAGACTACCTCTAGTCTTATAGCCTGTACGGTAAAATATCTGAATAAAATACAAGGAGAAATGAAAGGCTTATTTCTCTAGCATTCAACTCGGCGGAGTCAGTAGAGGATGAAGAAGATGCATGATGTGTGGTAGTTGTAATATAGGATGAGTTTTACCGAGTTTTGTAGGAATTTACAAAAAAGAGAAGGAAGACAGCTTAGAATTATTAAAGAAGGTGGAGATTACTTGGAGTTTAAGTTAGTAAAAGGTGAAAAAACAAGGGGAATTATAGCAAAATGAGCAAACTCTAAAGGAGTAGGTGAAACTTGAAATTCAAATGGAGCAAATCTTTTCACTTCTGAAACTAGCAGGGAGTTGAGAGTTTTAAACACAAATAAGTCTTGATATAATCGTTTCTCCCAATTTTCCATTTACAACAAGGATTCTTTTTAGCTAAGGGTTGTATTAAGGTTATCTTGGCAACATTTCCAAGTCTTTTCTTCTATACAGATTCTTTTGGGTTCCTAAACTTACCAAAACCACTGGTCCATATTTAAAATTTTGATAAATGGTTGTAAGTCTTTTGTGGAAGTCTAGAAGGTCTTTAATACCATACATTTGGTTTATTCACCTAAGCATATACGATGGACAATTGTTGATAGCCTAAGTGGAATTCGACTCATTTAGCCCAAAGATTAAAATGGCCCAATTCTAGGATTTCCAAAGGTTAAGTAGATTGCCTAGAAAATTCTTGGGACCTAAAATTAGTAAAGAATTTCAGGAGTCGAGAGTTATAACGATTCAAAATATAAGGAATGTGTAAAAGGCAGTTAATTAGGACGTGACCCAAAATTGAAAGATAGTTAGAATTTGAGAAGTTACATGAAAACTAGTTGAGGTGATTGAAGTTGAGGAAGTTATATAAGCACATTAGCAAGACAAAAAAAGAAGGAGGATATCAGACAAAACAAAAACACAAACAAGAAAAAAAAAACACTATCATGAATATCAGACAAAACACAAAACTCAAACAAGAAAAAAAAACATTATCATTGTCTCAATTTTCCTTCGCACCTTGTATTTATCCTTTACCCAAATCCATTTATGTTTTTTACTTAAATTTTATTACAATACTAGTAACTTAAGAATTCTGATCTTTAAGTTTTTCAAAACTCACTTATGTTGTTGATTAGATTCAAGCATAAATTTTAGGAGAATTCATCCTAGCATACTTGAATTCTAGGTTGATCATAAAAGTGATCAACATAATCCATCTCTCCTATAAGGCTTCTTTGTCTGTTAATGTTCGTTATATGCTTTTTATTGGCAAAACTTTGTTTATGGTTTTGATAAAATTGATTCCTAAACCTCTTTCATCTATAAGCAAGCAAATATCATCTCATTTAACTTTATCATGTTAAATTCCTTCAAAGATCACCAAACCACAAGAAACATCTAAGCATCTTCTTTAAACTTTTGATTAATTTCTTAGAAAACACCAAATGTGAGAACTATTAAATATGAAAGCTATTAAGGACATATTTCATTAGCTAGACTCTTCCTGCAAAAGAGAGTATTTTATTACACCATTTATTAATTCTCCTTTGAAGTATTTCAATCAATATGGTGAAGTCTCTATAAGTATGTTCTTTTATAGTGATTGGAATATCTAGATAAATGAATAGGGCTTTCTTGACTTAGAGACATGTCAAACTAGAGAGCCAAATAGATAAGTGTTCAACTATTTATGGTATGTAAATCTATATAAACCTGATAACTCCTTGAATGTTCTAGTTATTTTCATTAAAGCAATTATTAAGCTAGGATCAGCCTCAGAAAGAAAGAGCAAATCATTAGTAAAGAATAAGTTGAAAGTTTTTAACTTTTTTTTCTTCTTATTTTGATACTTAAATCTCCTTTCCTGCTTAATAATATGACTAACAAGCCTATTGAGTATCATAGCGCATAAGGTAAACAAATTAAGAGAGATTGGATCACCTTGCCTAAGACCTCTACGACTTCTGATTAGCTTAGTTGACTCTCTATTCACTAATACATTATAAGAGACAGAGGTAATGCACAACTTAATCCAATTGATTAACTTTTGGGGGAATGTCAAATGTTAATAAAGACTGTAAAATGTAACTCCAATTAATAGAGTCAAAATCTTTATAAAAGTCTATCTTGATTGCACATCTTTTTGTAAAGTTTTTTTCCCTATAATTCTTGAAAAGCTCCTGTGTTGGTAGAATATTATCCCTAATCTTCTCCCTTTAATGAAAGCACCTTGTGAATTATTGATGAGAGATTTTATAGCTACATTGAGTCTTGATAAAAGCTTTACAATGATTTTGTAAATTGTGTTATAATAAGAAATATGCTTATAATTCAAAAGGGGAACTTGGATTTGTTGTCTTTGGAACCAGACTAATGAATATCTTATTAATTTCTTTCAACATCATTCCTTGCTTGAAATATTCAAGGATTGCATCAATAACTATATGTTTGGTGTGAGTCTATGTCTTTTGGGGAAAAAAAAATGCAAGGTCTATCTAATGTAAGGGCTTTGGTATGATTAAGTTCAAAAATGGTTTTGCCAACATCTACTTCACTAAACGTTTTGAGAAAGCTTAGAGTTACATCCTTAGAAATTTTCATATATGTGAATAATTTAAGGGTTGTATAGAAGAACAATTATTAAAGGAAAAACAAAAAGTGTTGAAATAGTACTTATATGTTTCCTATAGCAATTCAGTTTGAGAATATGTCAATTATCCATCTTTTATTGGAAATGCTACAATCATGTTAATATTCCTTTTTTGTAAGAGTGACTTATGAAATAAACTAATGTTCTTACCACCCTTTTTCATCCATTGAACTCTCAATCTCTACCTTACAATTAAGGAATTGGTCTATAGGGCTCGAGTGTAACTATTCAAAGCAATCTTTTCCTTGATTGGCTCAGATTCATTATTAAATGCCTAGAACAAATTGCTCTAAGCCTAAATCATTTTGTTTTTTATTTTAATAAATGCTTGTTTTGTATTGCTATGGCTATTGTGATTCAATTTATTAAGTTCTTAGTTGACCATTTTTATCATACAAATGAAAGATTTGAATCCCTAGAAGTAAGTGCTTAACCTTTTAGAGAGAGCTTCATTAAATCCTTCAGCCTCTGGTAGGAAATTGTTGAAGTGAAAAAGGAGTTTTCCTCTTATAACCTAAATTCAGGTTATGAATTTCAATTGCAATATGGTTAGAGAAGAAGGGGTAATTAAAGAATGTCTTACTCTCTGAAAACCTGGTTAACCATTGTTCACTAACAAGAGCTTTATCCAACCTTTTTCTAATAAACTAACAACTATATTATTTGTTATTCCAAGAGAAAAATTGTCATTTTATTCTCATTTCAATAACTACTATATGACTTGCGCAATCCCTAAAGACTTCATTATATAGTTTCTCAAACTTATATGCCTTTTAGCTTTAGAATGATGGAGGGTGCTAATGAAGTCTTCAAAAATTAACTAGGTGTATCCATATTAGGATGAATTTCCTTTAATATAAAAGGAATCATTTTGAATGCATGGTTAAAAGCATGTATAATGAATACTTGAAACTTGATTACAAGCATAGATAACAAAGACTTAAAACATGATATTTTCCTAAAATTTTCTTAAAGAAAAATGGATAAATTGTTCAGTGATAGTGGAATGCAACACCTTTAATTTTTTATGATCATAAGCAACAATTAGTCACCATTATAGGGAGCTTGATGTTTTGAAAAAACAAATTAATTCTATTTCAAAAATTCTAACTTCTTGTAATTTTCTTCTTTCAGTTTGGTTTTTAAGAGTCCTAAAAAATAGGATTGATGTCTTGCAAGTAATCACACAATACTTGTTGTTTATTAAGGTTATTAATCCCTCTCATATTCTAAGAGAGTATGGATATTAAGAAGGAGCTTTAGAGCCATTGCTTTATTTTTTTTCTTTTAGATTTCCTTCAATGGCAACTTTGAAATCTTTAACATGTGTTGTGATCTCCTTTTTAATCAATTGCAATGCTTTCAAGATTAGAGATCTTATGATTAAAGGAGGGGGTCTGTATTTATGATCACATCCAGTTGACAAATTTTCAATTGTATATTAACTATAAAAGTTTCATTTCCCATATCTAACTCCAAATGTACCTCTTTTGTTAATTCTATAAGATCAATTCTTTCCAAGAGTTGCACTTGTGTTTATTTTATTGTAGTTCCCTTAGGCTCTTCAACATTGTCAAAATTCTTATGTGTAAGCTTGTTAAGTTGCATAAGTTCTTGAAAATCATCTCTCTGAAAATTCATGGTAGTCAATATCTATCTTTTCTCCTTGCTTTCCAAGTTATGCCATTGATAGGAATAATGATAAATTCTTCCACCATTTCATCGTTTTCTCCTAGCCTTATTAGAGGAATTAACTTTGGAAAACTTGATTGACCTTAACAATTACATAGATAATGACATAACTATTTCTCTTTATCCTAATTATTGCTTCATCCATACATAAGGGTTCTGCCAACATAACTTACAAAATGAATTACCCCTTTAGTAGACTAGTATTCCAAGGGAACATTATGGATATTAATCCATAGAAGAATTCATTTTTGCTTTAATCCATCCATCTAAATGCTAGACTTTCATTTTTTAAGAAATAATGTCATGGACCTACTTCCAAGACCTTTTGAGTGAAGAAATTTGATTCAAACTTAAAAGAGGAAAATATTCTCTTTATTGAAAAATAATTCCTTCAGTCTCATCTTTCTCTAGTGGTAAAGGTTCAGGAATTCATCAAACTGAACATCGAAAGTTTATCTATAAACAATCCTCCAAAGGTCAAGCTCCATTTGAAAGATTCTTTTTTAAGTATTTCCGTTAAAGGAAAGATTATAGTGCTCTTTGTAGTGAGCATAGATGGACAACATTGAAGCTTATCTAAAAGGGAAAAATTGCCTAAGACTTAATCCATGAACGCTTAGTGATCGGAGGCTCAACAAGCACTTGCTCTTTCTGGATTGGATGAGAAATATGGGAAGGACTAGTTGATATAAGATCAAGCAAGTAGTGGGCGAAGTAAAAGTATGTGAGGCTTTAAAGGTGGGGACATAACTAGAGCACACATGGACCTAAGAAGAAGGAGGGGTTGAAGTTTTGAGGATAGTAGAAGAAGGTAAGGTTTGGTTGAGGGCAGTGAATGGATTAAAGTCTTGGAGCTAAGTTAGGAGCTTCATTTGATTAAGATAGAAATTGACATTATGCAACTTCAAGAAAGATAGGGTTTAATATGATTGAAAATAAAAAAACATTATTAAAATGATAAAAAAGATATTAAAAACTCTTGGTTAAGAAGAAACTAGGTTCATCTAAGTGAATGGTTTCAGAATAAAAAGAGTGAAGAAGATAATTAAGGAGGTAGAGAAGGTAAGAATTCCAAGCAGCTAAAAGAATAACCATTAAGCTTATAGTGGATTCTTAGTAGAAATCGACACCAACAACTAAGAAAAGTTAAGAAAAGAGTCTAATAGAGTCGCAAGTTAAAAATTACTAATCAGGATTTAGAAGATTGGAAGGTCGAAGCTAGGAACTAGCAATTAAAGAAGGAAACTAGGAATTCGTCATTGTGGAGCTTGCAATATAAAGCAAAGAGAGATCATTGTTACTTTATCATTGATTTTTGTTAAAAATAAATTATAATATTTATTTAAACTATAAAATCTTAAATAATTTTATTTTAAAGATAAATTAAGTTTTTTACAACTTTTTGTATTTAAAAAATTATGTAAATTTTATATTTTTAAATATTTTTTAGTTTTATAATAGTGATTGTATAATTTTGAACTATATCTATTAGTAAAATAATTTTCAAATTTATATTTTTACATTTAAAATTTTTACT
>JAOQMP010000210.1:8517398-8538489 GCA_027563575.1 Erythroxylum pedicellare
TTTGTTATAAATTCAAGTTAAAGGAAATTTCTTCATATTAGTTTAATAAATTGTGGAATCTGAAAGAAATAAAAAATTTTAATGAAAAATAAAATTTAACTATTTTGGAAAAAAAAATTCAATGGAATAAGAAACTACAATCATACTAAAGCACGGTAATTCAAGTAATATCATCATCATCATCAATAACAATTTGCAACTCGCTGAAGTGCGAAGTTTAGGAAAGTCAGATAATATGCAATCTTATTCTTAGGTACTAGAGAAGTTAAGGTTAGCTAATACGCAGCTTTATCCCTACCTTATAAAGAGGTTGTTTTCGATAAATTCACATGCAATATGTCATGAAGATCTTATAAAATGATAAATGAATGTACAGACATATCTAAAAATAAAGTTAAATCAATCAATCAATCAAATAAACATAAAAGGTAAGAAAAAACAACTAAATACAAAAAAAGCACAATAAAATAAATAATACTCATAATATTAAAATAATTGGCAAAAGTACTAAATACAACACAAAATAGCATACCTATAGAATATGTCTAAGATTAACAATAAACTTTAGGAGAAACACATACCATAAGAGGCCCTTATCGAACAAAAAACATGTACATGAGTAATTCTGATCAGGTCTAAAAAAATCATTGATTACACTACATGTAAAACTAATTAAGCTATACAACCTAGGAGGTAAATTTTACGTGTTAAATGCAAATGACACAAGTAATTGTAGTTTACAATAAAGTGAATGTTCTCTTTTAAGATAGACCCTTAACTTGTAACCTAATACGTCAAAGTTTTCTATTACGAGTTAAGTTTTCGGTAAGATCAAATCTAGCTATATCATTCTTGATCACTTTCTTTCAATTCTTTTTAAGCTTTTTTTTTTCCCTTTTACAGTCTTTGAGTAATATTTTCTTACATCTTCTCACTAGAGTGTTGAAATATCTCCTCGTAACATGTTTTAAATGCCTAAGACGTGACTCTCTCAATTTGTCATTAATACTTGTCAACTTTAATATATCTCGAATTATTAAATTTTTTATTTTATTTTTTCTAGTAAAGTTACACATTCACTCTCTGTAACCAAAACTTATTAGTATGTATTTATTTAATGGAAGAATATTCCAAGTCGCTAACATTAGGTAAGGGTAAGACGGTGCAAGTAAAACGACAAGTTCTACGTTGTGGTAGAATGACTATGAGGATTGAGGAGTGAAAATGGGGAACTGTACGTAGGGGGGTGCACAAACTAAGTTTGTGCCTGAGAGTCCAACCGTTTCTGATCTAATCAATCACTCCTGCAACAACAAACAAGAAGAAGAAGAAGAAGAAGAAGATGGGAACACTAGGAAAAGCAATCTACACCGTCGGATTCTGGATCCGCGAGACAGGCCAAGCCCTTGATCGCGTCGGTTGCCGTCTCCAAGGCAATTACTACTTCCAAGAGCAGCGTCAGTTCTTAGTCCGATCTAAATCGTATTTGTAAATTAAAATTTTCACTATTTGGTTTTTTCTTCTTTTTTGGTTTTTTAATTGTGTGGATTATAATGATGATGATGTTGATCAGTGTCGAGGCATCGGACGCTGATGAATGTGTTTGATAAAACTCCGTTCGTTGATCAGACTGCTTTTGTAGCCCCCAGCGCTTCTGTCGTCGGTGATGTTCAGGTGGGAAGAGGTTCCTCCATTTGGTATGGATGCGTTTTGAGAGGTGATTTTTTTCTCTTTTTCCTTTTCTTTTTACTTTACTGTTGGAACATAGGTGTGACTTATAGTGGCTAATGAGAAATTGCGATTCCCCCTTGTGTGTGCGTGCAGGTGATGTTAACAGTATCAGTGTTGGGTCTGGAACCAATATACAAGATAATTCTCTTGTTCATGTTGCAAAATCAAATTTGAGTGGCAAGGTTTTGCCTACTATTATTGGGGATAATGTGACTGTTGGTGAGTGATGGTATCCAATCAACTTAACTCCAATACTTTTTAAGTCTTGGCGTTGGAATTTTGAAGTTTGACTTCCAATTTCCACTTTGCAGGTCACAGCGCTGTTTTGCATGGATGTACTGTTGAGGATGAGGCATTTGTTGGCATGGGTGCGACCTTGCTAGATGGAGTTTATGTTGAGAAGCATGCCATGGTTGCTGCTGGAGCTCTTGTAAGGCAAAACACAAGGATCCCTTGTGGAGAGGTGGTTCTTTCTATACAAGCATTTCTTGTTTAACTATGTGAGGATATTCCACGTTAGACACGATGCTTAGTAGTCTTGAGTTCATCACCGAATTATTTATTACTTAAAACAGATATGTGTTACCGTGTTTCTTACCTATATGGTTTGAGATAATTTTACTTGTAATTGTATTGGTTGGAAGAGATCTAATTTTTAGCATACTTAAACTTAGACTGTACATTGAGTGGTGCGCCTATTGTTTTTCACCATGAAAGAATGTCTACTTTCTTCCTTTTCCTGTTAGTGTTGCGGCAATAGGGTAGATAACTTTTGGTTGCCTTGAGCAGATGCATGCAGTTCTGACTTCAGTAACTTAGCTAGTTATCCCTATAATTTAGTGAGTCACAGCTATAAACAGCTACATGGCTTGCCCTAGTTTTGTTTATTTTGGTTCCAGTTTCCTTTCATGTTAATATTAAACATTTTCTCCAGTAGAGAGGTTGTGGCAAGATCCAAGAGAAACAACTTAAAACATCCTCATGGGCCCTGACCATATATGTGTCTTCCTCGCTTTCTTCATATGGCTTTTGATTTATTACCCAAATCTCAGGTATGGGGAGGCAATCCAGCCAAGTTCCTGAGGAAGCTTACGGAAGAAGAGATGGCCTTCATCTCCCAATCAGCCAGAAACTATTCAAATTTGGCACAGGTACATGTAGCAGAAAACACAAAGAGCTTTGATGAAATTGAGTTTGAGAAGATACTTCGCAAGAAATTTGCTCGACGTGATGAAGAGTATGATTCAATGCTTGGAGTTGTTCGTGAAATACCACCAGAGCTTATCCTTCCAGATAATATAATGCCAGACAAAGTAGCAAAAACTGCTTGAAGTTTCCAAATCTTGGATTCCTAGTTCATCCCTGGATGTTCTTTTGCTATGGGCGGATTTCAAAGAGAAGTTGCTTTTCACTGCAATAATTTATTTTCCTGACTTTGGTATTTAGTTTAGGTAGTATTTTGCCCGTTTCAGTTTTGTGGGCATGCTCATCCATCTTGGCTTAGAGGCTTCAGTTTTCCTTCCTTGAGAAAATCTTGGGCAATGAAGATACATCTAGATAGTTAGTAATCCGGAAGTGTCTTCACTGTATCTCTCACGCAGAACTTAATCGTTTTATTTGCTTCCCTGGAATAATCAATGAAGAAATTGGATACCCATTTATACTTTTCCAACAACGGAGCTCTTATATGCTATTTTAACTTGCCAAATTTGCAACTCTTTACTCATGAGACTGGAAACCTTTAGCAGATTATGAGTTAGACAAACGGTTACGTAGATTAGAACAAGAATGGATGCATGATCGTCCGGATTCCACTGACACAAGGTTACAGATCAAGGCAACAAGTACTTTTTGTTCACGGTGGAGGCAACAAGTTATTGCTTGTCGTGAACAGGGTATCCAGATACTGTTGACCGCAAAAGTTTATTGCATGTGGATACCGGCCCATTTCAATTTCAACTGACGTAGGTATTTATGCCCAGGTTGGCTTCAAAACTTCCAATCATTGCATCAAAACCATGCCTGCTGTTTTCTCTTATACTTAATGCCTAACTAATAATTCAGCATCATAATAGGTGCCCATAATGCCCTATGCATGATGAGTCTAAAGCTTCTTCATAGACGATACAGTTCATACAAACATTAAGATAGAAGACATTTAAATTTGTGATCACTATTTGTTGGTACGGACTTTAGTCAAATTTTGTCGAACCGGAGGGTGAGAGTGACTCCGACTAAGCCCTGTTGATCGAACTTCTATTTGGTTTTTGTTGTATTCACTTCAGTAAATACAAAGTTTACCTATTCTGGGTCGGGGCCGAAGTTTATGTTTGTGAGCAATAACGAGCTGGTCCAAATTGGCTTGTGGCTGTTGTGAATAATGGTTCAGGATTTGTTTGTCGTAACAAAATTGTATCAATAGAAAAGAGCCAAATAAATAAGAGTTATTTCTATTAATAAAACTTATTTTTTAATGTTTTTAAAATTAAATCTTCAAATATATTCCCATAATTCATATCAATTTTTTCGAAATTTCAATTTCACCTTCAATATTCACTAAATTAAACAATTGGATAGCCTATAAGTTTTTCTAAAAATTTAGATAGGCTAGAAGTTATAAAAATGTAATAATCAGAATCAGATTTGCGTTTCACATCTAAAAAGTTGTGGAAATTCATTTTAAGTAATTTAAGGTAGCAGAATTTTATTTAAATGCATGGATTAATTAAGAAAACTTGAAACTCAATATTTACCCTTTGCATTGGTTTTCAAATCCAAAAAGCATCATTTTCTCAAAGAAAGCATTAAATTTTGAACGAACATATTGGTTATAAAGTAATTTAATTGCAGGGAATGATGACTGCCTTGAGCTTTTATGCAAAAATTCAGATAAAGTGGCATACACAAGGGTCCCAGAAGAGCACCTCTGCTACTCCTTTTTGGTATTTGGTAATTGATATGGTATGAGCTCATGAGGTAGGGACTACCGACTAGAGACCCCAACTTGGGTTTCAATTATTCACACTTTCATTTTGTTTCTTTCTAGCGCCTACAAAATTACACATGCGCCCATCCATGCAGAGATAGTTTTTTGATAGCTTACTGACACAGCCAAAGAAAAGAAGCTGAGGACAAAAGCTGCACCACCGGGGGGAAAAATAAATAATCCAAAATCTTTGTTTTCTTTGAAGCTTTGATTTTGAACTATAACACAACTCAAGTTGTCCTGTAAGAACCAAAGTTGTAGTCTTTAACAAAGAGAAGACTCACCACTTTAGATATACGGTTAATTGTAGGCTGGTCTGGGGACAAAATGCCGAAGTATTCAAAAAGAAGATACTGCCAATTGTTTGATAAAAACTAAAATTCTGATTCCAATTACACAAGTTTTATGCCCTTTCCATATTGTCTTGTCTGTTTGAAATAGAGATGAGTATCCTAGAAGGACAAAAACTAATCAAGTAGATCTTACCAAACAAGGCAAACATGGTTTCTGATTTATGATTCATGTTTCGAAAGACATGATTGTCTAAAATGTTCACTTCTCAACCAACCCAAGCCAAACCCAGCTTTCCTTGCTA
Source organism: Erythroxylum pedicellare (assembly GCA_027563575.1). Classification (NCBI taxonomy): domain Eukaryota; kingdom Viridiplantae; phylum Streptophyta; class Magnoliopsida; order Malpighiales; family Erythroxylaceae; genus Erythroxylum; species Erythroxylum pedicellare. The sequence goes on from JAOQMP010000210.1 coordinate 8,522,711, forward strand.
GCTTGTCTGGTCTATTTGTATACAAAAACCATATGGTCTATTTGTACTCACAATATGTGAATGTGATGTTTAAATTACTGGTAGATTAAGATTCATCAAATATGTATTGTTTCAAGTGAGTGATTAACGGTACTAAATGAGTTAAGTCGAACTCCTTCCACATTAGTTTCTGCTGTTATCTATTTTACTTTAGCATGTCCAAGGTCCTAGTATGTATATGGGTTGGACATAGCAATGTCGGGGGCAAGAGGGGGCCTTAACTGAGAATTGTCCTTGTATGGAGAAATGGGATGTCGTCCAAGAAAGAGTTAAAAGCTCCGCAAGTTGTCGTGCTTGTTTGCATGTGTGGTGGTGGTGGGCGGCGGTGACCACCCCAAGTTATGCATGGTTACCACCTGGAGTTGGAGGACAGTGATTCTGCTTAATTAATCACATATGGTATAATAATTAAGTGTCACTGTCACCAACCCTCCCCAGAATTCTTCTGAGATATATGGTTTGCATGTTATCCACGTACCAATTAACTGGAGGTCGACTATCTAACTCAATCCCTCGACTCTCACTTGCCAACTTGAATGCCAACAACTTATCTTATGATTCCCATATATTCAAACGTAATCGACATATGACGTATTATACGAAATTAAACATTAGTGGCACTCGGTAATTAACTCTAAGGACACTTCATGAGTGACGCTAATGTAGTAAGAAATTTAATTTAACCATGTCCATAACATGTAAGCATTGATTTAAGTATACAAATGATTATCAGGCCATATAATCATATTTACAACCCACATATATATATTTCTTTCTTTTGAAGGTAAGAAGGAAAGGAAGTGTAATAAGCAACAATACATTACATTCTACCCATTCAATTCAATCGACTTAAATACTGCGTTAATGATTAAGACCCTCCAGCTGGAAAATCCCATGAATCAAATCATTTGACTTGCGAATTTATAACAACTCCGAGTAGGGTCCAGATAGCTTGAACAACTATATTTATAATTATTTGAGGTTAGGAGGATAAGATATGTTCTGCATGTAATCGAAGTTAAGCTCCACCTTAATACCTAATTAACATTACAAAACAATATCAGATTGAGCGTAAAACAAAGTTAGAATAGATGCATTGAGATCTAAGTCTTTTGTTTCTACAGTTGCAATCCATTTCCCGCGTTTCGGTTAAAATCCAAATTCACCAAATCTAAATCTAAATTACACTACTTAAATAACAATATAATAAGTCAGGCCCTTTTTTGTCATTTCATGTCTTGTCTCTTTTTAACTCTTGCTCTCTCTTCCTTGCCTTTCTCTTCCTCTTTTGTCTTTCTGGTTCCGACTGTGTACACTGCATATTTAGAGAGAGAGAAATAACACACAAAGCAAAGAGAGAACACTTGAAAACTCAAAAGCATCATAGGCAAACCCTAGCTTCAGGCTCTCATTTCACTGCACTTTCATGGAAAATCCTTCACATTCTCATCAACCAAAAACTGCAGTGTCCAAGAAGAGTTACAATGGCAAAGCGCACCACAGCTTCCCGACGTCCGCGAAGACCGTCTACGACGACGTGTTCGGCAGCGCCCAGAGGTTCGGTGGTCCCCCGAATCTCTCGCCGGGCGTAGAAGACTATGCCGAGATATTCGGCGGATTTCACGCGCCACGCGCCTCCTCGATTCCCGTGCTCAGTCTTCCGGTTCTCGACGAAGCCGAGGTTTTCTTCGATGTACGGAGCGCCGGTTTCGACTACGGCGAGGTCTTTGGAGGGTTGAGGGAGAATGACTTCGCGGTTTCGTACGAGGATTTGGTGATCATGGACCAATCCGACGACCGTGATGATTCCTCTAACGAGGCTTGGTATGCATGATCATGCACTCCTCTGCTTTAAATTCGCAAGCGTTTTGCATATTTTCTTTTCCTTGGAAGTAGAGAATGTGAATGCGGTGTTTTCCTTATGTTTGTTTTTTGTGTCGTGTGCCGTTCTTTCGTTTTCAGCTGTCGTGTTCGTTTTTAAGTTTTTTGGTCCTTTTTTTCTTTTCGCTTCTTGTGTTTGCTTTTCTTGTGAAGCTCGAAACAAGAAATGGTCAACTCGAACTCTGTAATAGGACTGCCTATGACCATTTTCAGCTCAAATGTTCGTTCAAAGTGATGTTTCGTGTCTTTTCAGGATGGTGGCTAGTTCTTGTTCTGTTTAAGTTTTTTGTCTGGGTAGAAAAAAGATCCGATTTTATTAAAATGATAGTACTTTTCATTATACATCCGCATTTTATCGGTTTAAATGCTAAAAATCCATTTGAAGATGGGTTTGTGATATACCCTATATGCAAGTGGACGAGCTTGTTATTCGTTTTGATTCTGGATTAATTGCTCTATTGTTTAACGGTTAGTCGTTGTTTGCTTTCTTTCTAATTTGATTACTTTTATCATCCAAAATGAGAATTTGAGACCATCATGGTTATTCGTTTCCTTTTGGGTAGGACTCCTTCTGAAGCTGAATATTTATCGGATGAGTTGGATCATTCAACCGAGGATCAATACTTGTCGAATGGAGATTCTTACGAGACAGTCAATGGGAATATGGAGTTCAATATATCATACCATAAAGCTGGTCAAAGGAGCAATGGAGTTTCGTCAAATGGGTTTACTCAGATAAGCCAACTACATGCCGTACCTGGATACAGTTTCATGGTTGATAAAGACACTGTCTTGCCTGAAAAAGACAAGGGCTGCTCACTTCTCCAGGCAAGTGATGATGGTTATCTCAACATTGACTTGAGTCCGGAGATGAATGGTAGAGGCCAACTCAAGAAGACCTTGTCACACCCTGCCAACGGTATTGGTGAATTATCATTCGAAACTGATCTCAGATATCAGAAGAGATACGTGAGAAATGGATCTCTTCCAAATGAAATCTTTGTAACCATTTCTGATGTCAGCCTCAGAACTCAGCCCTCTGACTTGCCACCCCCTTCTAGACCTCCACCTCCACTGGATGGCAAAAAGAGGGATTCTAGAAGAGAGACTTCTAGTAGTAAAAGTGTTTCTTCTGGTGGGCTTGCTGACGATAACTCTCCACCTTACTTCGATGTAGAAGTCGATGCAAGTTCTTCAGCTGCAGCCTCTGCTGCTGCCATTAAAGAAGCCATGGAGCAAGCTCAAGCAAAGCTGAAAAGTGCAAAAGAACTAATGGAGAGGAAGAGTCGGATGAAATTGGGCTCGAAGGATGACAAGAAAGGCAAAGAAGAAAAGGTGAACCATTTTGACAATTCTTCTGTTAGTACAAGAGATGAGAGATTGCAAGGGACTTGTATGAAAGAAGAACGTGGAGTGACGGAGGAGTGCCAAAAAGTTCAGTCAGTAGCTCAGCAAATTGGGGGCTCAACTGAAAGGCATAAGCATCGAAATGGAGACATGAAATATGTAGAAGAGAAGCAGGGGAGGGAATCCTTTTCATCTCAAGGATCTGATAGAAATGATGGCACTGCAGAGTGGAAAGAAGCTACACAATTTTTTGAATTGGTGCAAACAAATAAATCTGGGATGATCTTTGGCCATGCAATGAATGGAGACATTTTGGCACAGGGTATCAGTATCCAGGAGGGTGGGAAGAGAGAAAAGAAGACGGCCATAGAATCAGTCCAACAATACACACAACAGGAAGACAAAGTAAATGCAGTTAAAGCTGGTATGCAACTGGGTGAATATGAAATGAAATTGCAATTATCAAAAGATGATCTTTTAAGAGAGGAAAACAGTTGGAAACCAGCAGCAGTTAAATTGCCTCACGGTCAGAGAGGGGTTGAGAGTAAGGTAGAAATGGTTCAAGGAGCTTTAAGGTGGGAAGAGAGTGTGGAGATGTGTGGAGTGGACTGGCAGCCTGTAACAAATGAAAAGAAAAAGATTAAGGCTGATGACTTGCAAAAACATGAGAACATGGTGGAGATCCAACTGAAGAAAAATACAGATGAAGATATGCTGACCACGAAGCACATGGAGAAAGGGCCACAGCCAAGAGAGGCTAGTAAACGCATCAAGGATGAGAAAATAATCATGTATGATAGGGAAGATGGACAAAAGAGGCAAAAAGAGACTTTTCCGCGGGATGAGAATGAGAAAAAGCTTAAATTGACTCCTGAACATGCAGACTATAAGAAAAGACTGAAAGAGGCTCCTGAAAAAGAAAATGAAAAAGAAAAGAGGATGAAGGAGGTCCTTGAACAACGAGAAATTGCAAACAAAGGGAAAGAGGCTTGTGAAAGAGAAGTAAAAGAGAAGAGGTTAAAAGAGACTCATAAACAAGAAGAAAACAAGAGGAGAGTGGAAAAAGCTCTTGTGAGGGAAAAGAATGAGAGAAGACTGAGAGAGGTATGCCAGAAGGAAGACAAGGAGAGGAGAGGAAGAGTGGTTGTTGAGCTGGAAGAGAATGAGAAGAGAAAAAGAGAGCCTTATTTAAGAGAAGTATATGTAAGGGGGGTAAATGACATGCATGATAAGCTGGAGAATGAGAGGAGGAGAGAAGTGGTCGATAAACAAGAAGAGAATTTGCAGAGGCAAAAAGAAGCTGGTGAAATAAAAGACAACTACAAAAGATTTCAAGAGGCTTCAGAACAGGAAGAAAATGATAAAAAACTGAAAGAGTCTAAAGAAAGAGAGGAAATTGAAAAGAAACCAACAGAGGATTCTAGAAATCAAGCAATGTGGAGCAGAATTAAAGAGATTAGTTCTGGAGAAGATGTAAGTATAACAGAATTTGAGGAGTACTATGACACATCAAAGGATGCCAATGTATTGGCAGATAGGGAAGTGGAAGAGCAAGAAGTTCATGGTGATGAAAAATTGGTTGGCCAATTGGAGGAAGCCTGCAAGCAGGAAAAGGCTAATATGAGCCATTCGGATGCTGGCTTTAAAGGGCCTGAGGAAATCAACAAGATTGGGAAGGATCATAGTACATTTAATGAGGAAGGTAAGTTGGATGATCAGGAGGATACTGGAGATGTTCCATCAGCTGGCAACCACATCAGAAATGGTGAAAGACTGAAAGAATGTGACGTTAGCTCTGAAGGAACTTCTAAGATAATAACTCAACCAAAGAGTAATAACAAGGAAGCAGTAAGTTGGTTTATTGATAGAAAAATTGAAGTGTCTTGCCTAGCCCAAGAAAGCTCAGAGCAAGAAAAGGTTGCCTTTCCAATGCAGGAGGCCTCAAAATCACCTTGTGCAAATGAAAGTCCAAAGAAAGTAGGTCAAGCTGGACAAATTAATGGACAGCAGAATATAAATATTGAAAATGTATTCCCTGTGGATTCAAACGTTGAGAGTCAGGGGAAGAAATTGGCTGAAAGTGTTGAGACAGGAAAGCTTAAGGAGGCCAAATTTACACTAAATGTTGCAGACAACAAGGTTAGTTTTAAACCTGCTATAGCAGCAAATGACTTGACGGAAACTGGACAAAAAGCAGAAACAACAAAGCCCACCATTTCAGAAGTTCAAAGCAATGCACAACGAATAGCTCAACCGGTTCAATTTCATCAGATTGCTGAAAGAAAAGCAAAAATTGGGACTCTACCTACTGATGAAAAAGAAGTTGAAAGGATTAAAAAAGAAAGAGAGATGGAAAAGGAACGACTTAGAATGATAGAAGAAGAGAAAGAGAGGGAACGGGAAAGGGAGAAGGATAGAATGGCGGTTGATAGAGTAACACTTGAAGTTCGTGAAAGAGCATATGCAGAAGCTCGTGAGAGAGCAGAACGGGTTGCTGTTGAAAGAGCAATGAATGAAGCTCGTGAAAGGTTAGAGAAGGCATGTGCAGAAGCAAGAGAGAAATCCCTTGATTATAGGACATCCATTGAGGCAAGGCTAAGGGCAGAGCGTGCTGCTGTTGAGAGAGCAACTCTGGAGGCACGAGGGCGTGCTTTTGGAAAAGTGATGGTTGAAAGATCCGTTTCAGATAAATTCTCTGTGTCTTCCTGGAATAGTGGAGTGAGGCCAAGCTCTTCATACTCTGTGAGTCTATTCCTAATTACCATCTATTTAAATCTGGCGTTGCCAACAACACTTAATGGAAGTTAAATTACAGGATCTCCAAGATCTTCAATCCCAGGGAACTGGTTCATCTTGTGGCTCAAGATATCCATATACTTCAGTATATAGTGGTATGAAACGGTTTGGTAACCAGCATTACGTTTTTGTCCTCGGACATTGTCTGTCGTACCACGTAAATTTTGAGAACAGTTGGCCTTTACCTTTTATTGCATCTAAACAGTTATCCCCTTTCCAAAAGGTTCCAACTCTAGCGAGAGATCTGAGGGAGTTGAACATGAATCAGCTCAAAGGTGTAAAGCTAGATTAGAAAGGCATCGAAGAACAGCTGAACGAGTGGTACAAATTCTGTTCTGGTTTAATCATCAATGCTTTGCATAAAATAAAGGAACTGATACCTAATCTGGCACTGGTGCAGGCAAAAGCTTTAGCAGAGAAAAACATGCGGGATCTTCTTGCTCAGAGGGAACAAACTGAACGACATGTATTTTGCTTGTCAATTAGTTTTTCTAACTGAATTTTATATATATCTCCACTGAAATTCCTGGACACATTTGGCTTGCAGAGGCTAGCAGAAACTCTGGATGCTGATGTCAAAAGGTGGTCAACTGGGAAGGAGGGGAACTTGCGTGCATTACTTTCAACTCTGCAATATGTATGTTTTATCTTCATTGGATTAATTTAATGATGGATTTAATTTTCTGATTTCCTTTAGTGCAGTTGATTTTAGTTGCACGTTAAAAGTTTGAAGGTTTTGATTCAATCACCTGATCTTGGATAAAGTATGAGCATTTGCCTCAAATGAATATTTATCTAAAGTAATAAACAATGGAAGCAGAGTCTGGATTCTTTTGAGATGTCAGTGTGACTAGTTAGGCAATGTTGTTCCACATGAAATAGTGTTTGTGGTTAGATGGATAATTAGTATAAGCTTGAAATTTCCTTTAATTGTCACTTTCTTGTTACTGATTGATTTTGAATTAAACCTGTTCTATGCTTCTTTATCTGATCTTTTAGCTCCTTTTCTAATATTTCTTTCCACTGGTAGATCCTTGGGCCTGATTGTGGTTGGCAGCCAATTCCACTGACAGAAGTAATAACTTCAGCTGCTGTAAAGAAAGCCTATAGGAAAGCTACTCTGTGTGTTCATCCAGATAAATTGCAACAACGAGGTGCAAGCATACAACAGAAGTACATTTGTGAGAAGGTCTTTGATCTTCTTAAGGTATCTCGCTGGCATTCTCTCTGTCCTGTCCATGTGTGATATGGTGGTTTGCCAATTCCCGCTTGGGTTATGCTTAAATTCACTAGAGGTGTATAAGCATACATACAAGAAATTACACGTCAAAATGCTGACATGATGCTTCATGTCTTCTATTTCAAATTGGCAAAACATTGAACTTAGTGATGAAAAATTCTGATTCTACTCTTTGCATTTAAGGGTTGCTTGTCCTATTGTAGGTTATTAGGACTGCCCAATTATTCCATATATATACGCACACACGTCCTTTTATTTATATATGATCAAACATAATTGAAGGGGTTAGAAATGCATATTTGAGCAGAAGTCACTTGCAACATGTTCTTGTTGGTGGCAAGTAGACTTCGCCCATATCTATGGGTGGGGGCAACAGTGAAAGTGGTGATGGTAATGTTGTTTGATAAAGTCTTGTTGTACTCACCGCTTTTTGGATTTATTAATTGCAAATAAAACTTAGCTTACTGTAAAATTAAAAGCATGTGTAAGGATGACTTTCATCACATACAGCTATAATCACTACATACTTATAAGCCAGCCTGAGAACAAATTCAATAGTCTTCATGAAGCATAATGTCTGACATTATTCAGCAAATAGTTATCCCCAGGTCATCTCCTGATATTAAGCATCTTGACATGATATTTATGATTTGTTTTCAGGAAGCCTGGAACAAATTCAATTCTGAGGAGCGGTAGAGCATACAAGACATACTGGCTGTCTGGTTACTGTGCGATCCTTTCTGTAAATTTATTCGCTTTGAAAGTAAATATGCCCATGTTCATTTGGTAATCTTTTGTAGTATCAAAATGTAATTTACTCTCAAAGGAAATAGGTAGAGACAACATTGTTCAGTATTCCCAATTACAGTGGCAAGCAAATTCATCCATTGATGCATATTCTCCCTCGGAAATGTATAAAAATTTCATCAAGTGGGTTGATGTGTGTTGGCTAAACTTATCGACGAATATCTGAATAACCTTGCGATGAGTTCTATGTGATGTGCCTTAGAGGGTCGATACTGAATTTTCTGATGGCAAGTGAAAAACATATAACGTACAGAAGTTGGTAAATGTGTCTAGAATTAGATACGGTTTTTACAGTTATAATTAGATGCGGTTTTTACAGTTATACCTTTTCTTGTCATATCTTCATATTCTTTGAAGAAACAGTCGCCTAGGCCTGGCTGCTCAGACTATTTCAAAGGTTGTGATTCGGTCAAGTTTTACCATAATGACATAGTACACAAGATACAGGCGGTGAGCTGTTGTCATTGCCCATGTAATACTACAACCTTTCGGGTTTGCCACCAAATACTTTAATATTAAACCTGATAATCTGTGAAAATGACAAGGACATAAGAATTGAATTTTCGTTTTTTATCTGTAAAAGGAAGGCTAGCAACTTGGCTATTCCAAAAAGAGCATGTGGTTTCTTGCAACTCTTCCAAGATTGCAAATCAGATGTATGGCTTGAATCGAACTTGTAGTTCCGAGAATTGAAGGGTTACTTGTTATATTCCGTTGAGTACCTTTCTTTTGACCAGCAAAATATATGAGACTAGTCTAAATGACACAACTTCCCCGGAAAAAGAATAATAATAAAGGGTAGCTTGCATCACCGAGGATGAGGATTGAGGAAGGTCCAGCTTTATGTGCCAAGTCCTATCCCTCTAGAACCTAAAAGACTAAGCAAGCACCAAAAGCCTAATCCACAAAAAATCGTAAAAACAATTGAGTAGCAAACCAAACATGACCCTTAACAGTCAAACCCACATCGGTACATACAAATATGGAAATTTATTAATTGTAAAGCATCTGTCCGTCTATCTCTGTCTTGCTATATATAACTATGTTCTTGTCTGACGAAGTCCACACCTACTCTCCTATTTTCATTTATCAACTCCAAGCTACCTGTCATACGATCATCTCATTTCAGCCATGTTTAGAGCTTTAAGCACACGGAGAGGCCGTTACAGGTATGATAGGTTGGCCGACGAGTCTTCCGCCGGACTCCTGGACGGAAAATTGACGAGGGCAAGAAGCTTGCCGTCGAAGGTATTTTCTCTATCAAGCACCTCAACAGAAGAACTGACCTTTCCCAATAATCCAGCTCCAGTGAAACCATCCAAAAAGGTTATCAAAAGTCACCCACTTCTCAATCTCTTCTACTCTGGTCGCAAGAAGAAACCAACTGCCAAGCCAGAATTTTCAAGGTACTTGCAGTATGTTAAGGAAGGGGGTGTATGGGATTTAAGTTCCAACAACCCTGTCATGTACTATAAATAAAGAGAATCACTCCTGCTTCCGCTTTTGTTTCCTTGATTAGCATTATTCTTTCTTTTCACAACGAAAACAACTAGTTGTGTACTTGCCTAAATCTATACTATTTAATCTCTTACGTGAACGAGTAACGAAAATCTGAGATTTGGCTGCGTCAACAATAAGTTAAATCTTCTTTTCTCGACACTACTGTAATTTGGTCTGTGTTATCAGGTTGGATGACTGGAATTTGATGCTTAGTGTCGCATTATGAAATTAAATCTTTGGTTGGGATTCGTTGTAAGCATTTGGAATGCATGAGGTTTTGTATGAATCTCTCAACTATAATGTTGAATCTCATATGAAAAAATCCAATTAATCACATTAAAGATGAAGCCTTAGTATTGAATTACGTTAGCCAGCAGCTGGTAGAGAAAAAAAAAAAAACAGTTCAAATGAAAATTAACGAAAAAAATAGAGATTAATAAAATTTTATCCTCATTAAAATGTACTCCCGTTCCCACGAAATTTCAAGGCACGACTTTCATTGAATTACTGGAGGACAGCAGTGTTCAAAGATAAAGAGGGAACATGTGTCAAGATACAGTAAATTGGAAATGCTAAGAACTTGAAGTATACAGGTAGTGCAGAATCTTTTAAATGCGTTAATGCTCTATGGTCATGAACCATGACTCCCTTTCAGAGCTGGTGTCAGGTGCTACCAGAAAAATATGGATATATGGTTGCAAGATAAATCGATTTGTATATTCACACGTTATGTCTATTTCATTGTCTATAGTAAAGACCGGACAATTATGATCTTTGAATGAAAGTTAAGAGACCCCCACAAATGAAAATTTGTGTGATGCCTAACCTAAAACGCTGTCCTATCTAGACAACACACAACCGAGAAAGAAGAGCACCTAACAAATCTGCAAAGAAGTCAAGCCTGCCATTACATTTTCACGGGTAATTCAACAAAATTGTGGTTGGAACTACTCAAAAGTCTTTACCATCTCGATGCAATTCCTCGTTTTCACATGCTGCTTGGTCTCTGAACATGTGCTAATAAAATTAAAGAAACCAGGTTATTCAACGTTGATGCCTACAATGCTCCAAGTAGAAGCAGCCAGTCCCAAGCTAATTCATGGTTAAATCTTTGTGTTCTTCACATTGAAAGAAGGAACGGTATCTTTTATCAAGGAATTTGGCTTCTAATAAGATTCAAAATGTACTACAAAGCTTTAGATAGATGCCAAAACACTTTTTGTCCCGTGGTTTAGCTTCTGTTCTGTTCCAACACTGACATAGATGGAGCCTCTCATGATTAGACCAATGCTTATCAGTCATCCCCTTATATTTTACTATCTCAATCTATTTTTATTTAAAAATTGCCTTTCAGAACCATATAAATAACATTATTTTCTTACATATTTATCTACTAATTATTATTAAAAATGTGTATACTGGTAGATATACATACAAAATCATGAAATGTATTTTTTTATATCAGAATTTGTTTTCCTAAGATAAGTTCTAATTTATAATTTTAATGATAACAAAATATTATTAATAAATTTATTTTTAATGATATTAGTAGTTACATTAAGCAATATCTGAAAGATTAAATTTAATAGTTCGACAAAATGAACAATGGGTCAATTGAATAAACTAAGCAATCAAATAATAAAAAAATCAAAGCGGAACAAAAATATAACTTCAAAGAATTCAAATGAAAATCACGAACAAGAAGGAATCAAGCACATCAAAATTTAAACAAATCACTGAAATTATTTTTGTATCTTATCTTGGTCATTTTAGTGAATTATAGGCTCAATCATTATATCATTATTTATATATATGACATAATGCATAAATCATTTTAAAATCAAGAAAAATTTATTTTGATTTTAAAAAAATTTCTTGATCAAACAAAATTTTGGAAGCTTTTATAATAATTTTGAATCAAATTTTTATTGAAGGAGTGTATTTAATGTTTGAAAAGACTTGGGAATTTAAGTTTTCAACTTAGTTTATGTAGAGTTTTAGTTAGCCTAAGGATTTGGATCGACTAGCTGTACAAAATTACAAGAAATTACAAAATGTGCAGTATGCAATTGGCTAGTCGATGGCTAATTGATGGTTGACCAATTAGTTGAAAATGGGTGTTAGTGTGCTTAAAAATCTAGTTTATGTATCTAACAATTATTTGAGTTAATTTTGGATATAAATAGACCAAATTGAGTTACAAAAAGAACCTTTAACTTACTACAAAGTTTATAAGAGCCTGGATAGAGCATTTGAGCGAATGTTTATATTGTATAACATACATTGAACCTTAATTGACATAAGTGAGAAATATAGTTTTTATGTTGTATATGGTTATGTTATTGTAGAAATTAGAGAAATTTTTAGAGATACAAATTATGAGGGCTCCTCTTATTGTTTAATAAAATTTGTAAAGGATTACTCTTCATCGTGACAAAGAAGAGGTTGTATGGAAGATTTCTCTCCATCCATTAAAAGAAGAAGATAGTGAATTCCAAGTGGAATCTGGATAGTAAATGTGTTTTCGGAGTTGTTTGATCGAATAACTATAAATTAGTATTTATCTCTCTTTGCATGCTCTCTTTTAATATTCTTGTATTTGTTTTGTAATTGTTTCACATGAAATTTTCATAATCATTCATTAGTTTTCAAATAAAATAAGCGAAAACACATGATTCATTATCTGGGACCATTAATTAACATCAAATCAAGTCTCCATATGGATTTTTATTGAAATGTAAGTAAAGTTTATTGGGACTTTTTTTTTTATCACTATTAGCTAAGAGAGCCAAGATATTAATATTTCTATACTTTCAATGGAAATGATTACTTGTTATAGAGAACTATGATGAAAATCTTTCTCATGGCTCAAAATCTTTATTTTATAAGAGATTATAAAGAAAAGTGAGTGGAATAGGAATAAAAATAAAACCATATAATTGAATAATAATATAATGAACATTTTGTTTTCCACTGCTTTCTAGAGTTTTGATGTGTAAAATGCTCATGGTATTTGCAAAATACTTGATCTCACATATGTTAATAAATGTCATAATGAGATTGATGTTAATGATATTGATAGTACTCATGATGAGATTGTTAGAATATATATGATAATCAAGAATAGAGTGAAAAAAATGAGAAGAAAGAGAAACTGAAAAAGCACTAAAGCCCATATGGGATGGTACAAGCAATTCCAAAAGTAGATAAAAAGATAATGAGTTGGTTCACATATGCTTTATGGCCAATAGTGATGAGAACCCTCTTGCTTAAACTCTTATTGTAATAATGATGATTGTGATGTTAAGCTTCTATATGATGAGTTAGTTAAGCGCGTAAAGGTTATGAGCTTGAAAACCAAGAAATTATCTTTCAAGTATAAAGAGACTTTAAAAGTATTACATGCATTCGTGATTAAGAATGAGAAATTAAAATGTGAATGCATAATATGATAGATTTTAAAAGAAGAGTCCTCACTATGGGTAATGAAAATTGAATAACAAACTTAAAGACTTGTAAAAATAGGCATGGAATTGGTTTCATTTATAGAATTACACCATTTAATGCCAAGATAATTTTAGTGAGGGGCAAGCATTTAAATAATGAGTAAATGTGATGCAAGCACGACTAACCAAATACCAAATCCATTATGTAAAGGCTTATATCAATTATAAAGACTGAAGTTAGAGAAGATTTGGAAGGAGAGATTCACCTTTAGCTTAACACAATCTCAGACATAGCTATGTTATAGTACGTATTTTTCTTTGGATGTGACAAAATTGAACACAACATAAAACATAATCGTTTCCATTACCAAAACTCTAGTAATTTTCTAGTATTTAAGGAGTGTTTCTATGTAGATTTAATTAGATTTTATATCTTTAATTATTGAGAGCTGTGATTGCTTTTATTTCTTATCATTTATTGAACTCTAAACTTTTTAAAAATTTTCTTTCTCTGTGACATTCTAAATATTTAACGAACTTGGTTCTTTATTCTTTATTATTAATTGGTTAGTTCCTTTCATATATGATTTAGCTTTTTCAATATGGATAAAACTTGCTTGTGGGTTCTGTAAGTAGGTTCATATAAGTTGGTATTAGCGTTCAACTCTAAATTAAGTGTTGTTATTCTTTCATTTTCATATTATGTAAACTTTATTATAATTCTTTGTTTAGAATTTCGTTCCAACTGTGACTCCTTATCATGTAAACTCTATTTTAGTTCCTTAAAGGATTTATAAATGAAGGAAAGAGTGATAAAAGATAAGAGAGCAAGATAATAGCCTCTAGAAAAGCCAATTAAAGAATGAAACATGAGTAGTTTGACAATTTTTTAGAGTATATAAGTGAGAGAATATACAAGTAAAATTTTCTTTAATAAACTTTTTTTGCAATTTTCAAATGTGTCTTCTTAAGGTGTCTCAAAATTGAAGGAAGCGAAGGTTGACACCTTCTTTATACAAGTTATACAACAATAGTTTAAGAGGATGACATGTTAGTGAAACAACTTGAGTTCCTAATAATGTATGGTATATGATGCATGACCAATTTGTTAGATTGATTAATAGTAATAAATTACTGAATCACTAAGGAGATGACAAACTTGAGTTCCTAGTGAGGGGAGGCGTACCAAACATAATCCAATAACTTCAACAAAGGTTAACAAGGAGAACGATGCTTTAAGTTTTAATGATATTAATTTAGCATTTGAGTTTGAAGAGGATATGTTTAGGCCTAAGGTAGGAGCTAGTCATTATTAGAAGTATAAGAGGGAGCTAAAGTTTGAGAAAGATAGATAGAAATCTTTGCAACATTAATATGACTACATCTTCTTTTAAATGTAGCAACAATATCAAAACTTATTTGGAGTGGGAGATAAAGATAAAATTGATCTTTAACTATCATAATTACTTTAAGGAGAAGAAGGTGAAGTTAGTGACAGTAGAGTTTGTTAATTATATTATCATTTGGTGGGATCAATTGGTCAATAGTGGGACAAGAAATAATGAAATACCCAAAAAGATTTGGAATGAATTGAAAGCTCTTATGAGGAGGGGAATTATACCAAACCATTATTATGAAGATTTGTATTAGAGGTTATAAAGTCTTACCCAAAGATCAAAAAGTGTGGAAAATTATCATAAGGAGATGAAAGAAATAGTGATATGAGTCAAAGTGGAGGATGACAGAGAAGTAATTATGAAGAAGTCCTTAAATGAATTGAATCAATATATAACTAATATAATAGAGTTATAACACTAGGTAGAATTGGAAGAGATGGTACATATGACCACGAAGGTGAAGAGGCAACTCATATACAAAGAAATATCAAAGTACCCTACTAGTATTAGTGATTCTTAGAGGTTCGATTGAAAAAAGGAAGCTAGTGTTTAAATTGAGCCACCTTAAGCTAAAGTTGATGCCTACAATTAAGATATAGTAAAATTAAATCCCAACCCTCTTGAAATAGAAACATTAAATGATGAAGAGGTGGAGAATGTGAGGGATTTAGTAAAAAAAGGAATATAGGCCAACACTTGATAAGTCTACTAATGATGGAGTTGAGTATATTATTAAAGGTGTGGTGGTTATTACTAAGATAACATTAAATCTTCAAATCAAAGAGAATGAACTTTAATAGTAAGGAGAAAAATTTTCATATTAGATTATATTTTTAAGAAAAAGTCAAAAACGACGTCGATTTTGAAGGAATAGTACAGGTTGGGCTGGGTCGATTTTGCCATCCCTATGTTTGTGAAAAAAAACAATATAAAATAAGATTATTGATTCAAGATGTTGTAATAATGTAACTAGCTCTACTCTTGTAGCAAAATTAAGTTTACCTACTTAAAGCATCCAAAGATATACAAGTTTTAGTGACTTAATGACTTTAGAAAGATCAAGGTGAATAAACAAGTCTAGTTTCTTTCTTTATTAGAAAGCATAAGCTTGAGGCACTTTATGATGTGGCATCTATATAATTTTGTTACATGCTTTTGGGGAGGCCTTAATAACATAATACAAGACTTGTACATGGTGGTTTCAAGAATTAGTATGCCACTATGAAAGATAAAAAGTCACTCACTCTTGTAATTTAGACACTTAAATAGATATATTGGGACCAATTAAGTTAAAGAGGGAGAATGAAGAATAAAAGAGTCAGAGTA
>JAOQMP010000210.1:8538589-8548890 GCA_027563575.1 Erythroxylum pedicellare
AAGAGTGAGAGTAAGGCTTCAAAAGTAAAAGAGTTAATGGAGAGAAAAAAAATGAAAAACAAGTGAGTTATTACACAAAAGGAGTTATTTTTATACTAACAAATCTATTATTATACCTTTATATAAAGAAGCTTCTTTCAATTTTTATTTAGAAAAAGATTTAAGGATGAATTTTTTTAAAAAATAAGGGGTGATGCTATTATGACTAGCCAAACACAAGATCCGTTATATAAAAGCTTAGATTAATTATAATGGCTGGAGTTGATATAAAAGCTTAGATTAATTATAATGGCTGGAGTTGGTGAAGATTTGGAGGCCTAAAATTCATCTTTGGCTAAACATAACCTTAGACACAACCATGTGTCAACCTATGTTCCTCCATGGACATGCAAAAATTAGATACAATCTCATATACGTGCCTCTCTCTATATATAAGAGTTGAAGTTCTAGTAAAAAAAACACCCTAAACACAGTCGCGCGCTAACTTATGTAACTTTTAAGAGTCACGTTATTAAAACATAAGTACAAGTACGACAAAACCAGAGCTCATGTTAATAGATGTTGACGTTTTCACAAAAAATGAAGTATATAAAACAATTATGCCTTGAACAATGTCTACTAACACCAAATTTTTTTGTAAAAATATGACCTAGAACATAATCATGTCTTAGATTTTTTCCACTACTAAAATCCTACTTTTTATATTGTATTTAAAGAGTGCTTCTACATAGTTTTAGTTAGTCTTTTATATCTTTAATTGTTGAGAGATTTGAGTAATTCTTATTCTTATTCTTCATAAAACTTCAAACTTATAAAAAACTTTCTTTTTAACATTCCAAATATTTTATAAACTTAGTTCTTAATTCTTTATAATTTATGGGCTAGTTCTTTTGATATTTAAGTTAGGTTTCTTAGTGTGTTCAAACTTGTTCGTGGATTCTTTGGGATTTGTTCCTAAGTTAGTTTACATCAATATTCCTAAATAATCACATGAGCATGTTGCATCTGGTAAATATGTAAAAGAAATACATGCTCATCCATCATCCTCTAGGTGTCAAGAAAAAGGGAAATTACTTGCATTTATTTATAGGTCACATTCTAAACGTATAAAGTATAACACTTAAGATAAAAATAGGCACAAATTTTACATAAGGACGTAAAACAAAGTCTTGTAACAAATATGTGCATACTATAGACACCAAATTTTCATTATACAAGGAGAGCTCTTATTTCCTCATATATTCAAAGGAGAACCCCTCTATCATGCATTCATCCAAAGAAGACCTGAAAGTGCATATCTTTCTTACATGAAATAACACTTTTAATTCTCATTATTTGATAAGTTATGTTTGCGGTGATTTTAAAAATATCCATAAAAATTGCTCTCTGAAACAATGTTTATTAAGTAGATATAGAAGAATACCAATTGAAAAAGTTCTAAGAGTTAACCCCTAAAGACCTAAGTTTATGTAGGTTTGTAGGTCTGTGTCAAGATGCACTCTTATAATAATGCTACAAGTTTCTCCTTTTACAAATTAATCACCCACTAATTAGGCCAATGCATATATCATTGATAAGCAATATAATCATACGTATGGTCCAATCACATGAAAAATATTAAATATAGTGACACTATTAACTAACCTAAAGATTATAAATAAAAAGATTGTTTTACGGATAATTGGATAAAAAATAAAAAATATAAACTTACTTACATAATATCCAAGAAAAAATAAAATTAAGAAAAAGAGAATGTAATCAAATAACTATACTTGTATGAGTAGATCCACTAATAGTACCTTTCATTTCTGATTTAATTAAAGGATAACAAATTTTAAAGTACTCAACCTTTTGGGTTTTTTTCAATTCAATGTACAAACTTTTAAAATCATCAATTAAGTAACCAACCTTTTATAACATTAACAACTCAGTTCAAAATATTTGTTTTGTTAATATTTTGCTAATGTAGCTAGCGAAACCTCTTTTGTCTATGATATGTAGGAATCCACATGAAAAATTGATTGTCAACTAATCATCCACATGGTCTAAAATACCTAACCTAATATGCAAAAGAGGTTATAGGTTAGATGCTTTAGTCGACATAGATGATTAGTTGGGAATTAATTTTCCACGTAGATGCCTATATGTCATAAAAAAGATATCGTTAGCCAAATTAGCAAAGTACTAATAGAACTAATGTTTTGAATTTAACTGTTAAAGTTATAAAAAGTTAGTCACTTAATTGAAAATTTTAAAAGTTTGGGCACTGAACTAAAAAATTTTCCAAAAAGTTAAGCACTTTAGAATTTGTTATTCCTTTAATTAATTTAGATTAGATATATTCTTTAGACTGACATGACTTCCTAAAATTGAAATTGCACTCTCTCAAGGTACAACTATCTACTCTTTAGTTGGTTAACTCTTATCTGGAACATTGCTATCACTCTTTTCAATGAATTATGCAAAATCCTATAAGAGGTTTCACTATAATATCGGAAAGATCACTTAAGTATCCCTTAAGCACCCCATTCAACCCCCTTTACTTAAACCACAATCCACTCACAAGTAGACTTTCTCTTGTTATTCATAAGTGAATTAAGATCATATTTAAACAATGATATCAATAGATTATCATTAAGACCAATAAAGATAGCTTGCATAATAAATCCTCTATTGTTAATTAAAATAAATCAATCCATATAAAAATAATCACTAGGTTTTTCCATATCTAAATATAGAAGAAAAGTATTTAGCCATAAAATATATTCAAAAGACATAAAGAAGCCATAGTAGAAATCAATCTAGATGAACTCCTTAAGTCTACCGCTAGCTTGATCAATTGACATGATGTCTAGATCTTGATTCTCTAGTAAAAAACATCTTAAAATTGATCTCTAAAAGATTGGAGAAGCCTCTTAATGACTAATCCTAGCTTGTAAAGAGAAAGAGATGTTTCTTGTATGAGTTTTTCTCTAAAAGATGGTTAAAAGTCTCATAATATTAGGATTTTCCCCTTAAATACGTTTTATTTTGACTAGGATATGGTCTATTTCAAGATTTTGGCGTAAATTGTGGCAATTAGTGATTTCTCTGGATGATAAACATAACCGTTGGCACGACTATGTCTTTTAACTGTGTATCTCATATCACTTTCCTCCAAGAATTATGAATTTCTTCATTTTATTACTTAGAATTACCTCCAATTCATGAGTAATACCATCCATACTTGCTCTTATATTAATAAAATTTAAACATATTGAATTGACAGACATGTTTAGGGGAAGAAAACATTGCTGCATATATTGGAAAAGAAAGATACATTGATCTTTAAATTAGTACATATGCTTTCTAAAAATTTGCATTTACTTAATAGAATTTGGCATGTATGCTTTACCTGTACAATAGAGTTTTTGAAAAGAGGGGGAAAGAAATTCTTTTTTCCTTTATGATGCTTATAGATTGATATATTGTATACCATTTTTTTATGTTGATAAAAATAAGGAGAGAATGATGGCATTAAGACATGATCATCCATAATGCATGAGGTGGATCATACATTATATGTTGGTTTAACATGGACAGATATACTCTATGTCATTTATTTTTCTTAGTATCACTAAATATTTCATCATCATAAAAAAGGAAGATTGCTGAGATATTGTATGAAAAGTTTTTCTCTACTTAAAAAAGAAAAGAAAATAGTGAATGTTCAAGTAAAAATTAGGGAATAGAAGTAGAAAAAAAATATTTGTTTGAAGTACTTTAAATCAATTTACATCACAGTTTTGTTTTTCAAAATTAGAACTTTCTTATAAAAATTATAGAAAAATCTTGACTTTTTGGGAAGAGAGATAGGAATTAGTGTTAAATAAAAGCAAGTCAATTATGCAAACTATATGAAGGGCATCATTAGGTAATGCTTACGCCACGTCTAGCCTCTAAAAGATTCTAGATGTTACCTCTTCTTTCTTCTTATTGGCCAGAATGTTTCAACGACAACGCCGTTTGACTAGGCACCTCGTCTTTGACTCTGTTTTTAGTCTTCTAATCTATTTTTAGTTTGACTTCCATTTTTTCAATTACAACCCTAAAACCTGAATCTGAGACATACATAAGAAAAATAATTATTTTAACCTGCATTCTTATTTTTGTTATATTTGTATGGAGATCAATTAAAAATAACATCTTTATTATGTAGGTCGAATTATTACAAAATAAGATTCACGTATTGTTGTGTCTATTAACCTTGTTATTTTAGATTATCATCGTATTCATTAGCACATAATTAAAATTTGGTTGAATTGTAAAATTTGAGTAATAATACACAGTTGTAATCTTATGTATTGAATCTTATATTCTTATATTAAGAAGCGACGTATTTGAATACAAGATTATCATTTAAGGCTGATGTTTTTATATATAATTATAACAAAGGAAGGAAAGAAAAAAAACGTCATAATGATAAGAAAAATAATCCGTTATAAGTAACTTCCAAAAGGGCGCACTTTCTCAGGTGGGATTTGAAACGCAGGCGTAACATCTCCACGCACCTTGGAGGAGATGCCACTAGAATCCCAAATTTAGCCTTTCAATCCCTGGAGTCCAGAAATTGCTCATTCACGCCCACTTTCTATGACTTTACTCACACGTCAGCCCTAAGCGCAACCAAAAAAAATCTAAATTTTTATGCTTGGGGAGTGGGTCAAGGTGTGAAATGAAAATTCAATTCACATATTTGCGGAGAAATATAGGGCCGGAATGTTTTGGGTGAAGGTGTCGAGTGGTCGATGCTCTCGCGCTTTCTTGAATAAGGATATTGTAAAATAATTTTTTGGCTTCATCTTTGGTTGGAGGATCTCTTTCGTTTTGTTTGTTTCCTTCCCTCAGTGATTTCTGTTTCTTCTAGGTAATTATGTAATCTCCCCTTATTTTGTTTTGTTTATTTTTTTCTTTCTGATGATTCTATTTGGTTGCTGTCAATACTTGATGAAGTTCCTCTTTTTTCTTTTTGTTGGTTGAATTTTGTTGAGGAATTTGACCCTTTTTTATAGTTTTGTTTGAAGTATTGAATTTGGAATCTTTTATTTCTGTTCATTGAGAAATTTATGATTTGTAGTTGCTTCGTTTGTGTGTTTGTTGTTGTAACTTTCAAGCTTAGCGATTTAGATTTTCAAAGCCAACAAAACGGCGTGCAAAAGAGAGAGTCCGCGTGCAATTTACGCAGAGGAGACGTTTTGGTGGGGCTTCGAATCGATAAGCTAGGGTTTTAATATCTAATCCCTAATTTCTTTTCTCTGGTTCTTTTGGTCTAATGGTTGCTAAGGTAGGGAGAGTTTGGGAGTGGCTTTTGAATTTAAACCCTTATCAGAAGATTCTGTGCTTAGGAGCTAGATAAAATTAAATAGCCCAATCTATGAGAATTTTGGGTTCTCGTAACGAGTTTCTACGTGATTGTGTTACTTTGATATATTTTCATTAAAAATTGTTTGTGTTAGGAGCAGAGTTTTTGAATTTTGTTTATGGTTGATTTACGTGTGGATTAAAAATTCCTTTTTTTTATTTTATATTTCCTTCTGTTGAGGATTATAGCAAGCACATGCTTCTATTTGATTATTTACATGGGTACGGATGTTGAGCATTGTTTAGTTTTTCAAGTAAGATTATGCAACTTTGGTAATGATATCTCAATTTTAGTACCATAGATTGTTGTCTTCAGCATTAGTTTTTAACTTAGGAATTGCTTAATTTACTTTACGTGGTTTTCTATTGAAGAGTACTCCTAATCTGCAGAGTAAGCGTATTTACTCTTCGGTTTTATCTTTTGTTGAACTTTTGCAGATGATGCATATTGGTTAATTTTATGTTGCTTTTTGCAATGCAGAGCCATGCCAACGTTTACTGCTATAGCTTTGGATAGGTTGCTGGAACCTGGAGCTTCTAAATCTGTTGACAAGACTGTTCCTAGTTCGAATCGTCCTCCAAGAACAAATACACTTCCCAACAAAAAGCCTTTCATATCTAATTCAAACCTGGAGAGAAGAAAGAGCACATCAAACATAGAGAGGAAGGTTAATCGTCCTCAAATATCACCAGCACTCTATGCCACTCCTGAAGCAACTCCAGTTCCTGATTCACCATCTTCATTTCCTCCTTCGCCGTACATTATCAATCACAAGAGGCGTGGACCGCGTCTTTTGAAGAGCTTTTCTGAGGATGATGTGGCTTCACGGGGGAAGATAACAGATAAAGATGAGTTTAATGCTGATTCAAATAATGCAGGAATTAAGGCTGTGGAGTCTACGGATAGTCGTTCTGTTGCTTTTACCATTTCTGATACTAATGGTGTCCCTATGAATGGTGTCACCAATGGTTCCACTTCAGAAGAGCATGCTAAGGGTGTCCATCCTGCTGAAGAGAATCATATATCTGTCAATCATGATATTGACTCCGAAAGCTGTAATGGCAAACATGTTTGCAGTGATGGGAAGGATGGTTTGGCTCTTGGAAAGGATGTGCTAAGACATGTTGCATTGGAAAGAGATAGTGAGACCGATGATTTCTACGATCCACAGGAGTCTATGAGTTATACTAGTAACACTGATTTTGAGGACAACACTGGGGCTGTAAGTTCTGGGAAACTTATTGCTCCAACACCAACAGGAGAGTTCTTCGATGCATGGGAAGGTAAACATTATATTTGATGTACTCCCGATGAGTGACGGCTGTGAGACATGACAAACGGATATTATTATTGAATGACTTCTTTTCTATGTTATTTTAAAATAACAATTATTAGTTGCCTTTCATACAATATTCTCATGTATGTGCAAATATGAGTGAATAAACCTTTTCAGCGAGTCAACAGTAATAACTTACTCTTGTTATGTTCTACTGGTAGAACTATCACTTCATCACCTGAAGTGAGTCAACAGTAAAAACTTACTCTTGTTATACTTGTATTCTATTGGTAGAACTATCACCTGAAGCTGGGCCACGACTCTCTCTTGGTGACATTGAAGCTGAATTGCATGCGATTAAATTTAATTTGTTGATGGAGATAGAGAAGCGGGAGCAAGCGGAAGAAGCTCTCAGTAATATGCAAAGCCATTGGGAGAGGATAAGGGAACAATTGTCCCTTGTGGGGTTGACGCTTCCTGAATGTCCAATTTCTTCAGAAGATGGTTTGCAGCGGTTAGATACCAATCCTGTTGAACAGCTGTGCCAAGAGGTTTATCTTGCTCGCTTTGTATCAGAATCTGTCGGAAGGGGTATTGCAAAAGCAGAGGTACAGATAGAGTTGGAAGCACAGATTGAGGCGAAGAATTTTGAGATTGCTCGCTTGTCAGATCGACTTCAATATTACGAGGCTGTAAATCGAGAAATGTCACAGAGGAACCAAGAAGTTGTTGGTGAGACTTCTATTCCTTAATATCTTTTGGTTGATCTTTTTTTGGCTTGATATTGGTTTGTTTAAGGTTTGGCTATGGTGTGTTTACTTCCCTTTTCAATATGAATTATATATGGCCCTAGTAGGTAGCATGCCATTATTTCAGATCATAATTTTCTCCTTTATTGTTTGTATAGAGGTGGCGAGGCGTAATAGACAGTTGAGGAAAAGGAGGCAGGTGTGGATTTGGGGCTCAATTGCTGCTGCTGTTACCCTTGGTACCGCAGCATTGGCATGGTCTTTTCTGCCAGCAGGAGATGGGTCATCTTCTGGAAATGATTCTCAGGTTCCAGAGAATAAAAATGCAGCTAAGTAATGAGCTTTAACCAGTCTGATTATGGTATCTCAAGTTATAGGAGAAAGAAGCAAATAAAAATTGTAAATGCCACCTCGTGAATAGCATTCTCTTGCTTTCGGTGGATGCCTATTCCTACCGGCAAAGATTGCATGCAATCATCTAAATAATTCTCAGTGCTTTAGATTTTACGACTTTCAGCAGCTTGTAGTCATAGATAAAAAATTTTGACTTGGAGAAGTGATTTTTGGGAATCATATTCTCTTTGAATTCCGTGTTGAAGGCCATGTACACGCATAGAAACATACAAAATCTGACCACTTGGTATAAATTTTTGCGCGGAGGAAGGGCCTTCTCGAGAAGACTTCTGGTTATCATAAGGGATTAGTATGGGAAAGACGTCAGAGACAGTACTGATGAAAAAGTTGTATTCGCTAAGGAAAGTATGCAATAGTACTAGTTAGGACTATGTTGTCATCATATGCGTTCATCTCCAATGGGAATTTTTTAACGTGTTAGTCGTGTCCGTTTTGGATAGGTGAATTATGATCTTATTGTATTGTGAAAGAATATACGCCATGCAATTTTTCCTACGCTAACGTACTCTATGCGGGTGGAAAACAAATCTTCTGGTGGATTTAGATGTCTTTGCTGATGTTTGTGTGGTTCAATCTGTACTGTTCAAGTTCCATTCTTTTGAAGATTTGGTTGAAGGGACAATTTCAGAGAGCCTACTGCTGTTGACCCAATTGCTTGGTACATAACAGGATTGTAAACAGTACTCACTAGACAAGATGAAGATGATCACCTTTTATATATGATCGTCGCCAAAATTCCCTAGGCAACAGGCCGATGATTATCATTTTATTTATTTCTCAACCTTGATTCTCCTAAAGGGGAAGGGCTTGGATGAGATTAGTCATGAGATGTGGCTGTTAGGTAGTGATAGTGATTGATGACATAGATAATCGAAGCATAGATGGTCATGATAGAGCTATTTCTTAAAGATTTGTCATTCTAGCTAGCTTTTAGTTTGTTGCAAGAATCATTTCCACTTACAAACATGTTGAGGTAACTGTTAGATAAAAGTAATAACTAAATTATATTAACCATAAATATCATCAACAAAATTATATAATTCAACACACTATAAAAGATAGTGATTTAAAAACTTTCTCATCCTTCAATATTGGATGAGGTTCAAATGAAGACATGAATAGATTTACATTGGTTGGTTCATTACAAGATTGTCGTTTCAAATTCTTGTCACCTTCTTTGACTTTAGGCTCATATTTTGTTGTAAGACCGTATACAAAATCATCTCGAAGGTGCTGGCGTAAAGGTTGAAGGATCTTCTTGCTAGTTATATTGATTTATCACAAGGGACCTTCATTTCAAGTTGTATTATGGGTGATAACATACTCCTTCTGCAGGAACTTACTAAATCCTATGGATCTATGAAGGGTAGGAAGAATTATTTCCTCAGTATAGGCATCTGGAAAGCTTTGGATAATGTTGATTGGCAATTCCTTCTTAATGCACTAGTAGCTATGAACTTTCCTCAAACCTTCATTCAATGGATAGTTGAAAGCATAACTACTCCTACCTTCAAAATCCTCATGAATGGACAACCTAATCAGCAGTTTAAAAGCTCCAAGGGGCTTCACCAAGGTGACCCTCTATCACCATATCTTTTCGCTCTTGTTATGGAAGTGTTTACCAGAACTTTAAAGGCTATAGTCACTCGCATTAAAGCTTTCCAATATCACTTTAAATGCAATCACTAGAAGATTATCAACCTTAGCTTTGTCGATGACCTGTTCCTACTATCTAAAGCTGATCCGCTCTCAGTCTTGACCTTGGTAAAATCACTCCAAATCTTTCATAGGCTCTCGAGGTTGGAGGTTAATTCTATAAAGAGTAGCTTTTTCTTGTCCATAACTGCTTTGGGGAGTACACAAAAGCTACACTCTATCACTGGTTTCAGTCATCAATCCCTCTCAATGATGTACCTTGGCATCCCTATAACTAGCTAAAACCCCACTATTGTCGATTTCCATTTACTGGTTGAAAAGATCAAGAGAAGAATTAACAATTGGAGCACCAAAACTCTAGCAATAACAGGAAGATTACAACTTGTCTCTTCTGTTTTAAACTCTATCAATGTATTTTTGGCTGAACATCTGGTCATCCCTACGAAAGTTATCAAACCATGGAGAGGCTATTCTAAAATTTTTGATGGAACGATGCTGAAGACTCTCTCAAACAGGCCAGAATGCAATGGAAGCGTATCTGTCTACCTAAAGATAAGGGAGGCCTCGGTGTCATCTCTTTGAAACTGCTAAATACTGCGATATTGGCCAAACTATTATGGAGGCTGAGGATGGATAAACAAGCTCTTTGGTATCAATGGATGCATAATATCTTCATCAAGGGTAGAAGTATTGGATATTGTAATTTAGGTAGAATTGTATATACGGAAGGTGTTGCAATTTAGGTAGAATTGTATATATGAAAGGTGTTGTTATGTAGTTAAAGGCTATTGCTTATGGAGTCTTT
>JAOQMP010000210.1:8551759-8562120 GCA_027563575.1 Erythroxylum pedicellare
TGGATTGACAGCGTTTTATGTTTTTTGGCTTATGCTTGTATAAGGCTGTAAATCCATTTTCATTATCTCGCAACAAATTGTCTTATTAGTTTTCAATATCTATTTTTTTTATATCGATAACGAATTATAGATTTTAGATATAATATATAATTTCATTATCTTGCAACAAATTATCTTATCAGTTTTCAATATCTATTTTTTTTATATCGATAACGAATTATAGATTTTAGATATAAATATACACAAACGTACACCCACATCTTTAGGTGAAATCCTTAAGATATAAGCATGGCTTTTTTACAAGTTTACGTAAATTACACGAGGAAAGAGTTAAAAAGACTAACGAGAACTAGAAAGAACTTTTTACCAGGATCATTTATTTAAACCCTAATTTGCTAAAATTTTCTGTTCTAGGTTATGTCGTTGATAAGTTTTAACATTGTCATATCATTTTATCACCTCTCCTCAATTCTTCTTAGGTATTCATTTTTTCCCCTTATAGTCTCTAAATATAATCTTCTCGCATCTTTTTACTGGAGTATTTGAATGTCTCCTTTTAATATTTCCAAATCATATAAGTCTTGTCTCTCTTAATTTATCAATAATATTAGCTACTTTTAATTCATCCCTTACTATTACATTCCTGACTTTACCTCTTTAAGTAAAGTTGCACATCTAATGGAGCATCCTCATTTTTGTAACCATTAGCTTATGATTATGCACTCGCTTGATGGGCCAACACTCTCACATAAAACTTTTGATGTACTTCTTCATTTAAGTCACCTTAATATAATCCGGTAAACTACGTCTTCATCAATATCTTTATTCTTCTGAATGATAGATCCTAGATATTTAAAACACTCCTTTTGCAATATAACTTCTGAATCAATCTTTATCTCTACATTAGTAACCACTCTACGTGCTCAGTCTTAGTCCTACACAACTAAAGACCTTCAACTTTAACGTATCCCTAAAAAATTCAAACTTGACATTGACCTCCTCTTTTTTTAAGGCACTAATATTCTTTACAAGCTCATCAATCACTACTACAAACGGAAAGGAGCTCAAAGAGGAGCCTTGATGTAGTCCACTTTTTATAAAATAGAAATGCTTACTATTTCCTCCTATTGTCCTTACTATGATTTTTACACCATACATATCACTAAGAATTTGTATATAAGTTATGAGAATCCTTTTGAGTTTTAAACACCTCCATATGATTTCTTTTGGTACTATATCATACGTCTTCTCCAAATTAATAAAGACTATATGTAGATTACGATGTATTTTCATGTAGTATTTTATTAATCTTTTAAGGAGATGGACGCTTTTGTCGCCGACCTTCCTGGCATAAAGCCAAATTAGTTTTGCAAGATAGAAACATCCTTTTTCACTCTCTTCTCATTCACCTTCTCTTATAATTATATAGTGTGACTAAGTAATTTGATATCTCTATAATTACAATTTTAAATGTCTCCTTTCTTTTTGTATAAAGGGATTATTATATTAAATCTTCACTCATCCGACATTTTAGCATACTCAAGAATTCCACTAAAATCTTATCCTGGCTATGAATAGTGCTTAGATATGGTTAATTTATGGTAAAATATGCAAATCTTCTTTTAGGCATCAATCAAATTTTATATTATAGGTACGAGGACAAAATTTTATCTCCTACCCAAGAATCCTCTCCTTGCATTGATATGAGATTCTTGTCAATTTTCTTTCTACGTTAGAAAGCAAGTCAAAATATATAGTAGGAGGCTCTCTCAAGCTCTCTTTATGGAGTCGACTAGTCGCCGGATCAAAATTTCATAGATTAAACATTTTCAGAATAAAAGTTTTAATCCCTAAACCCAAATCCTTATATTCTAGCTTTGGGTAAGAAACAAAGTTTTGGGCTCAAAAGAATTCGAGTCCTACTTCGTGTCCATATGCGATTTGTCCCTACTTAGTATTTCTATTGAATTTGTAGGTCCAAGTTAGCAACACGCTGTCGTTCGGGTTTGTGTGTCAAGATGGTTTTTTGGTTGGGTAGTTGGGTAAATGGGTATGACTTATGAGGGCAAAGCTGTCGAGTTATATCCATGGCCGTACATCCTACGTCACCTTGTCTTTGGCCTGTATGGCTAACATCCGCATATAAATCTGTCGGCACAATAATTAATGAAAATTATTACAAAAATATATTTAAAAAGGCATATTATTATTTCTGACATATATTTATAATATTAACTGCACTTGTCAGAACATTCAATACAAAATATTTTTAATATTATAATATGTTTTTTAATAAAAACTAAGAAAAGTTGTAGTCTTTAACTTTAATTAATTTCATACATAAATAAAAAACTGCAGCTAATGATATCTTTTATAATTAAAATCGTAGTTATACACTTTAAAGATGAAACAATTGATTCTGAAAGACAAAGGCAGAGTATTGAGTTTGAGTGTGACATTTTCAATTTTTATGTTAATTAATTTCAGTACAAAGGTGGAATGGAAAGGGAAACAATTGTTGGGAGTGGGACGATTTAAAAGGCCATTGGATACTCCCTCCCACCCACACCACGCGGGATTCAACTTCGACGTGTGGTGGGCAAGATTGCTTCCTGATAGATATTTAACTTTTTCAAAGTAAATAAAGTAGAAGCTTACAACAATTTTTGAACCGACAATACGAGGGCCAACTTATGTGTTTAAGCCCCTTTTGATTTAGACATTATTACCTATATAACATAATTTAAATATCTGATTTACTCACAGGCTTGAAGTACGATTGGTGCTTTTGATAATATTTTTTATTTGAAAAAACTTGTTAAATATATTTTCTGATTACCTCTTTTTGATATAGATCTCTACTAAAATTGCATCATCTCAATACAAGGACTGCAATCGAGTTAAGTGTAGATGCGTTGATTGACTTATTGTTCTTAAGGCCACCAATTTTAGATTAATAAATAGATTTCTCTTTTAGAACATAATAAAGGGATTGCTGGCAGCATAGATTAGAAGTTATTTCATGAAAATCAATATAACTTATCACATTTTTTATTTCATAATTTCCTTTTTTTTTTACACAATTCTTAGCCAAATTAAAATAATAAATCTTACTATAGGCGAAAATTTAAGCCATGAAATCAATTATGTGTTGAGTTAGAACTTATATGCTATTTTGCTCATATACAATCAAAATTGTATAGTAATAGTTAGTTCTTTACATAAAGTTACGTCTCTAATTATATATTAGATACATTTAAATTCATAAGAATTACAAATTTAAATAAACATAAGTTTGCCTAAAAACATATCCAAACTAAACTAAACCGCTACAGATTTGGTTTCACAATGCACCAGCTCAAAAGGGCCATTGCCTACCCCTCGTCTCACAACCAAATGCGAATGGTGAGAGGTAGATTCAATGACTGCAGCCTGCAGAGTCAGATGCCTGTATGACTCAGTGTTGAATGTCAGTAGTTAGTAATCATCCGTATTATCAATGGTAGGTGGGTGGGGTTCAGCACTCGATTGAAGAGATGCTTAAAGAAAATGGCACCTAAATTTTGGTTTAATCAGTTTCTACTATATTATATTAAATTTTATATAAATATACGTACAAAATTACGTGATATAGGGTTAAAACACTCTAATAAAAATAGGGTACTCCAACTCTTGTATAAGTGGCAACGTATCATCTGTGCCGTTTCTGAAGATCCAGTCCTGTGTCATTTTCTGTGCACCACAAATAACTCTTATCTCATTGTTAAATTTGTTGTTAAAAATAAATGCCACAGATTGGAACTTATTAAACGGCACATAAGATTTGGGTCTGTATAAGTACCTCATAAACATTGTTTACTAAGTAGTTATTATCTATCAAATCTGTGTACTTGCTTTTTTCCAGAAGTGGGAAAAGTACATGGTTGCAGTTCTAGACTACTTTTGACATTCCAACAGC
The DNA here is from genome assembly GCA_027563575.1 of Erythroxylum pedicellare. Lineage (NCBI taxonomy): Eukaryota > Viridiplantae > Streptophyta > Magnoliopsida > Malpighiales > Erythroxylaceae > Erythroxylum > Erythroxylum pedicellare. Next base: position 8,555,718 of record JAOQMP010000210.1, read on the forward strand.
CTAAGTGTGGTAAGAAGAAAGAGCAAGGATCGGTGTTCAAATCTTGCAATTTATCAGGATATAACTGCTCAATTTTACGGTAACCCCAGTATTTATTTTGTTTTTCATTGCCTTAAAGATCGGTTCTTTTCATGATCACTCTTTCTAATGGGAGCCCACCTGTTTGCCATGCTTCATGTCATGAAATTGTCCTGATTTATAGGAGAACGTGGAGTGTGTTAGCATGTATAGTGCACGGTCCCTATCAAATGAAAGAGATGGATGTGGAATAACTTTAGAATTTACCTTGAAGGTCAAGAGAATGAAAAAAAGCAATAAGATCGTCTCAAGGCAGTCTGTTTGTTTCTCTGCAGACAGTTGCTGTAGCATTTTATTGATTCTGCAGTTAAAAGAAGACGACAACTATAGTACCTTTCTGTCAGCTATTAATATTATCTATTACTCCTTTCATTTGCATCAACTCCGTCATCTTAGGAAGAGAGAGAGAGGGAGCGCTATGAGGCAATTAGTTTATGTTCTTTCAGTAGCCATTCTCATCTACCTAGGAAGCATTCCTAACATTGAAGCTGTGGATAATTTCATAAGAACCAGAGGAGCGCATTTCTTGTTGAATGGTAACCCTTATTATGCAAATGGCTTCAATGCCTACTGGTTGATGTATGTAGCTTCTGATCCATCTCAGAGACCAAAGGTTTCAGCTGCACTTAGAGAAGCAGCAAATCATGGCCTCACAGTGGCCAGAACTTGGGCTTTCAGTGATGGAGGCTACAGGCCTCTACAGTATTCTCCTGGCGCCTACAATGAAAAAATGTTCAAGGTTTCTTGAATGCCACTTTTTCCTGGTTCAATCAGTTCTCTGAAGCTCCAAACTTGGCAATCTTGATGACTTGGTTCCCTTTAAGATTTTCCTTCTTTTTCAACTAATATATATATATATATATTAATTCTAGGGCCTGGATTTTGTAATAGCTGAGGCTAGAAGATATGGAATCAAGCTTATACTGAGCTTGGCGAACAACTATGATAGCTTTGGAGGCAAGAAGCAGTATGTGGACTGGGCAAGAAGTCAGGGACAGTACTTAACATCTGATGATGATTTCTTTAGACACCCTGTTGTTAAGGGTTACTTTAAGAATCATATCAAGGTAAGAAGATTTGCTCTTTGGTTAATTTGTTAAGGGCTATTTTCCCATTTTCCTTTTTCACCCGTCTCTTCTGTCATCGGAACTTCAGATTTCGGCTGATATCTATAAATAGCATTCCTGTAGCGTTCATACTGTTTTTGTTTGCAGACTGTTCTTAACAGATACAACAGCTTTACTGGTATTCACTACAAAGATGATCCTACAATCATGGCTTGGGAGCTCATGAATGAACCCAGATGCACTTCAGATACTTCTGGCAGGACAATTCAGGTCTCCTAATCCAACTGTTATTGTTAAATATCCTAGCATTTTGAGATTGAATCTGGGTTTTCATTCCTCTCCTAACTGAAGTAAATCTGCGTCCATCCCACAAGCTCTCGTTCGTGAATTGCATTCCAGTTTGGACCTTGTTTTGTCATCGTTAACCTTTTAGCCCCACAAATGGGAGACCAGAGGCCTCATAAATTTCTGCTAGAATTGGCTAAAGCATGATTCTTTTCTTCTGACAGTTATTTCATTTAAAAGCTCCCTTGCCTCATTCTTAGACGTTGGTGCTTGTGTTGACAGGCTTGGATAACCGAAATGGCTTCTTATGTGAAGTTAATAGACAGAAACCACTTACTTGAAGCTGGGATAGAAGGATTCTATGGACAGTCAACACCACAGAGGAAGTGGCTCAACCGTAACTTGAACATAGGAACAGACTTCATAGCAAATAATAGAGTCCCTGGCATTGATTTTGCAACAGTTCACTCATATCCTGATCAATGGTAATTACCATCTTGCTTCCAACTTGGAACAGCTTCTTGATCTCACCATTGCGACTTCAACTTATTATCTTTGCGCGAACAGGTTGTCAAGCTCAAATGATCAGACCCAGCTTTCTTTCTTGAACAACTGGCTCAGCTACCACATCCAAGATGCCCAATTCCTGCTTAGAAAACCAATATTTATAACAGAGTTTGGTAAATCTTGGAAAGATCCAGGTTTCAACACATACCAGAGGGACCAACTCTTCAACACTGTGTACTACAAGATATACTCGTCAGCTAAAAGAGGTGGTGCAGCTGCTGGAGGCCTGTTTTGGCAACTTCTAACAGGAGGCATGAACAGTTTTCGAGATGGGTACGAGATAATCTTAGGAGAGACGACGTCAACTACCAAAGTCATTACTCAACAGTCTCATAAGCTTTATCAAATCAGGAAGATCTTTGAAAGGATGAGAAATGTTGAGAGGCTGAAGAGAGCCAAAGCTATGAGGAGAGGTCAGTGGAATGGTCATGGCAGAGGCAGGCATATTGGAAACTGAGAAAAACTGTATTTAAATATAAAAAAAGGAGTTGTTTATTTGAAAGTGTTCCACGATGTTGTTTGCAAAATTACACCCTGCTTATGGTTTTGTTTTTGGTAAATTTAGGTTATCGGAAATGGTCACTCTTAGAGATGAGCATTCTTCGTCCAGGAGGGTAGCTAAGAATATTATTACTTATCAGCAGCTTCATATTATGACAGAAAAAAAATGAAGACGAGGCTTGGTAATGGAATACTCAAGCTTAAATTCATTTTAGTGAGTTGCCTTTTTGTTCCGTATGCAGTTTCCGTAATAACTGTTTTTACAACTTTTCATTTGAGACATGAAAGATTGTCAATCTTTTATTGAAATTTCAATTTAGTTGAATGTCTTCCTCTACTAAACTATAAGTTGTGATGATATGCATAAGCTTTAAATTTCAAGCTTGTTAGGCTTTTGACCAGAAAAGGCTTGGTGGACAGAAGAACAGAACACAGACCTCAACTTTTGGTCATGTATTGCTTGAACCTAAGATTTTGGACCGGTAAGGCGTAGTTAGCTACCACAAGTCCTATTGAAATGCATTCCAGCTAAATCATATTTCGTGAAAGGATGAGCTCTCTCTCATTCATCACTTCGGCACCTCTAAGTGTCTCTCACACAGAGCAGGAGAGTAAAACGGAGCTTCTAAAAATTTACCTCGATGAGGCCTTCTTGAATTGTGGCAACTTAATTTTTAGGTGAAGAAAAAAAGCATGATTACAAGAGATTAGATTAATTAGTTTCTGATTCATTACAGGTTGGCATGTCTATCTTTCGAATTTTATTTTAGTTTCTATCAGAATAGGGAATATTTTAATCGGTAGTACACATGCCACTCTCATCAAAGTAAAGGTTCCATCAAGCGAGTTATATTCAGAATATTGGTGAAGAATTAGAATTATATTATTACCGGTAGACTGAGTACATGATGTAACAGTATTTATATCCATCAGTAGTATAACAGCTTAAGATAACTAAAATGGGCATTTAATATTTATTATGACAATGTTTATCTTGACAAGCCCTTGAAAATTGATGCTAAATTTTGATGTAAACCAAACTCAAAAACAAAAATTTTAAATTGTATTTTAGTAAATGTATTTAGTAACTGATCCGTTGAAGCAACCAAATTTCAAATCTCTCACAAAATGAAAATTGATTTTCACATATTGAATTCTTACATGTGGATGAGGTGTCAATTTTTGTGGTATGGTTATGGTAGACACGTTTCTTCGTGGTTTTGGGTCGGAAATGTATGGAGTGCGTTCTTTATTGTGAAGCTGTTGGTACTGGCTAAGGGGGTTGTATTTGAATTTGTTTAGGACTGGATGATGATTGGGTAATTGGCGAGTTAGTTTGGATATCAGTATCAAGAAATAATTTCAGATCGACAGAAGAAGATGCTCGTTATGAGTGTGGCTTTCTGGATAAATATGGACTCTGATGAGTGGAAGAGATGGGTTGGACTAGAACTTGTATTTACGGATGGAGATATATCTGTTAAATTATTGGATATAGACACTGAACTCATGAATACCAAACTGAACCGGCCAGTTCGGCCAGGTCAACCGTGAATTGGAATGATTTTTGGTTCAATTTCTACTTTTAATCGTTAGCATTTCCTTGGCTCCTCTTGCATAATAAGTTCCTCACTAATAAACAGCATGTACACAGACGCCTCACAACGGATGCGACCTGCTATTATTGCCATCTCGAGGAATCCTCTCTTCATGTGGTACGGGACTGCCTCAGAACCCAAACCTTATGGGCAAAGTTTCCCCCGCAGGTTATCACCGCCGAGTTCTTTACTATGGATCACACTGAATGGCTTATCAAGAACCTCCATATCCACAGAGAGGTAGGGGGTTTCAATTGGGCGATTCTCTTTGGGACTACTTACTGGTTCCTTTGGTCCTGGAGAAACAGGGCCCTCTTTGACGAACTATTCTCCTGGCCGATTTCTCCAGAACAGCCAGTCCTGGAATACGTTGCACACATTCATATGTCTGCAGTATGGCAGCAAAGAGCACAATTGAGCACTGCCACACGCAGGACACTCTTTGTAGGATGAAGCAAGCCTACCCAGGGCTGGGTGAAGCTTAATACAGATGGCGCTTCCAACAGCTCAACCACTTCGGTTTCAGCAGGTGGACTGCTGCATGACAGTGCAAGCACTTGGTTGCGAGGCTTCGTCCAGAACATTGGCAGGTGCTCCCCGTTAATGGCAGAATATTGGGGGGTTTTGTTGGGTCTCAAGTTAGCATGGTCTTTGGGATATTGGCATATCGTTTTAGAGGTGGATTCGAGCACAGTTACCGACATGCTCTCTTCTTCGCAGGCGCGGGCTGTCTCCCCCCACCCTCTAGTGTTGGGCATACATGCCCTTCTCTCTCGGAACTGAGTTGTAATAATTCAGCATATTTACCGGGAGGGCAATCGATGTGCGGACTGGCTTGCACAGATTGCAGCACAGTTCTCCTTCGGGATCACCAATCTTGAGTATCCACCTAACGGATGCATACCTATCTTCTTAGAGGATATGTCGGGAGTCTATCACCTAAGAATTACCATGTAATACTTTCTGTTGTTCTCTTTTTATAAAAAAAAAATTGGCCGATCTCCTCTGAACTGTTAACTAGATGCATCTTCTTCTTACGCCTAAACAACATATCAATATAGAAAGATGAGAGTTTTATGCAATTGACATTTGAGAAATCAACTAATCATAGTGAAAACTAATTTGGAACCAAGATTAAGCAAATGGAGAGTTGAGTTAGGCACTAAAAACTAAAACAAAAACTCGAAATAGGTGAGAGATTTCTTAAAGCACCAAATACAATCTTCACTCTAATAGATCACATAAGAGGGAGAATTGAATAAGAACAACAACCACAACAACTCAACTTTTATCACCGTCTTCAACAATACTCTATCTTTGAAAAATGAGGATTGATGTTAACTAAGTCTTGAAACAAAAGAAAAGAAGAACCCAAAATCTAAGTTATTTTCAAGGAAATGAGAGGTATAATTAGCGAAAGAAGAGAGAGTTTTGGTGGGTTTGATATGTTCAGGGTTAAAGTGGAGGTTGGGTTTGCTACGGAACAGAAAAAAATAAAGTTCAGTGATGTTTCTAAATATTTTTGATAAAAGGGTTAACATGTATGGTAGTGCTTGGCTACAGAGAGGAAAAAGAAAGGAGGGCAAGATGTTTGCAAATGTTTTTCATAAAAATAGGAACATTTAATATTAAGAGAAGAAAAGGTTGATGTGACATATGAGGATGAAAATTAAGAGGAAGTAGATTCACGTTACATCGATAAGTAGTAGTTACAAGCTAGTTATCATAGTTTTATACCTTTCTTATGTTGTTTTGTTTTTCCCTTTTACATTTACTTGTGTTCTCTTGAGAATTTTTTAATTTTAATTAAAATATATTTTTTTCTTAAATTTTAGTTACAAAATATTGAAAAAAATTCAATTCCACAGCATATAAATATTAATAGACTAATAAAATATAACTAAAATGATAATTTACTTTAGTTCTTAAATTTGACTTAATCAATTTAACGTAATTAATTAATAATTTAAAATAATTGTAATAAATTATTAATTTGCATCAAATTTAATCAGTTCGATATAAATTTAAAATTGAGTTAGATCATCATATAAGTAACATTTGATTAGCTTATATATAATATTTATCTCATATACATTTTAACACTAAATTTTAAAGTGAAATCTAAAAAAAGGGATTGTTCTAAAACATAAAATTATTTGAGTGGAGTAGAAAAAGTTGATGTAAATACTTTGGATGAAAGCATAACTTACAAGTCTTTAGATAGAATTAAAGAGTTTGAAACTTTGGGAATAATGAGACATAACCTCCTTTAGAAATAAAATTTTAAGTTTTATTATTTTTGTGTTT
>JAOQMP010000210.1:8573389-8584812 GCA_027563575.1 Erythroxylum pedicellare
TCTTATTATCTTATCGAAATTTGTTAAATTTTTAACTGGCCCAAGTTGGGACTGGAGAAAAATATTATCTTAGAGAGCCTATTAATGTACCGAGTATCAATTTAAAAAGGTTCTACTGTAATTTGCTAAACTCTTGTCCATTTAATGTTTAAATTGCACTAATTAAAAATTATTTGTTTTAATTTTAGGTACGCATTAGATTTGGAATTTTTTAAAAGCCTAAAGCAAGGAAAGCTCTAAAAGGAAGAAAGGATATTAAAAAGAAAAATGTTAACATTTTGGATGTAAACATTTTTGGCCAAGAAAAATTAGAGCTTGTGCATGAAGCAGAGGTTTAAAAATGTGAACCAAGAAGGTGGACCGTAAAGGTTTAATGGAATGAAACAAAGAGAGCTAAAAAAACAAGAAGCATGGCTGGGTTTGCATGAAAGGTGGACCAAATCACAATTTTTATTTGTCACATCAAGGTATAAGATAGAAGAGTTGAAGCAGCTGGTAACATGAAGCAGTGCTGGCGCCACAGAGAAGAAAATGAGGGCGTGAAAGTTGAAAAAGAAGGGGACCAAAAACCTTAAAAAAATAACCAATACCGAGACAAAAATCAAACACGGCAGTTGTGGCACACTCAAAGGAAGAAAGCAACTGGTGGTGGAGAGTAATTTGCGTGAATAAGGTGGACCATAAACAATTATTTTTCTGACATGAAGACATTGAAGCAGGACGTTGAACCTTCCACTGGTAAATAACAAAGTAGCTGGTGGAGAAAGCAGGAGGTGGTGGCAAAAACGTGAGCTGGTGGAGTCACACGTTAACTGGGGACACTATGGGTTGAGGAGAACAACGTTGGTAGCTGAAGAACGTGAGAAGCTGGTGGTGGCTAGGAGCATTCACGGTACACCACTCAAAGAGGAGACACTCTACTCCACACACAACGAGGTAGCTGGTGGCTTCAAGAAAAACGATAAAAAAAGTTGAGTTGGGGAGAGAAATAACATTTGTAGCTGGTGGAAGAAAACGTTGAGGTGGCAAGAGGAGAAGAAGGCAGCTGTTGGCTTAAAAAAAAGACAAACACGTTAGCTAAAAGAAAATAACGTTGGCTGGTGGAGAGCAAGATGTAAGCAGCTGGTGGAGTTGAAGAAGCTGGTGGTTGAGGAGGTTAACGTGGCAGCTGGTGGAGACACCAAAACAAAGCAAGAGGTGGCAAGTGGACAGCGTAAGTAGCTGGGCAAAGGGACAGCAACAAAAGCAGCAACTGGTGGACATTAAATGAAGTAATATAGCTAGAGGCGTGAAAGGAGAAACGAAGTTGGCCAAGCAGCTACAACAGCGGGAGAAGACTTAACATTGGATGTTCTTAATTTATTTTTAATTCCTTATTTATTTCAATGTGTGGATTTAATCAATACAAACATATATTATGACCATGATTTTTATTACATTGATGAACATGTGTGAGTAAGTTTTTCTTTTCGGTTAAGGTTAGGATTGATATTGGATTAGGATAATTTTTATGGAATTGATTTTTGCTTGATTGAATGCATATTTAGTCCTAATTTAGTTTGATCAGCTAGATTAAGGCCTTAGATGATTGAATGCCATAACCAATTAGATTTAATTTGTCAGAAAATTAATCAAGCGATATACTTGAGACTAAAGTGTAGACCAATCTTAGGATCTTGTGTGAGGATACCTAGGATTAACGAATTTAGTTTTAGGTTTCTTGTGTTGAACACCTTTTATTCCAAATTATCTATAAACCAATTGGGTGACTCAGATTTAGAAGAGAAGGGAATTCCCATCAACATTGGGTTCAACTTACTTAAGTGAAGTAATTCATAGATCAATCCATGGTTACAATTTTTAGTGTCCAATTCAATTGAAATCTAATACCTTAACCAATTTCTGTCATTTGATTAAATCTAGTCGTTTTAATTCATAACTTGCATTTTGCATATTTCCTTGATTTGCTTACTTTATTTTATTTTATTTTCAAATCAATCAATTCTTGATCGTCCGAGTAATTTTTTTATCGTTTAATTTAATTGTCTTACGTATTGAAATTTCCTTGGGTAAGATATCTGGTCCTTACCGTTTTAAATTACATGTCAACGAGGTGCGCTTGCTTCTAGTTAGTCTAGATAGAATTCAATTCATATTTTTTATATTTGGACCTCAATAAATATGTCTTGAATTTGGTGAATAATAGAATTGCAGAGGCTAACCAACGTGAAATAGGGATGTGGAATTGACACCATTCTTAATTTGGGTAGATAAGCTTAAGAAGCAAAAACGTACCAATGCTAAAGTGAAAGGGGAATTGGCACCAAACTCGTTGCCAGTTTTATACATAAACAGTCCATAAGCAAATTTCAGTCAATAATAAAGTTGAACTGGCACCTAACTTGTGACATTTTCTTTGAAGATAAGTTGAAATAGAGTTATAATATCTCTAATAAAACTTGGTAGCAAGTTGGTGTAGATCCTAGTTTCACGAACATGGCTATAAGATAAGGAGCATTAATTATCAGGTCACCGCTGTTGGACGATTCCAATTATCCTACATAGAAATCATAGATAAGAGTCTTTATTCAGGCACAGGGAACGAAAGCATAGAACTTGGTATTACATGGCTGGACACATCTGATAATTATTGACGATAAGGGAGAGACAGTTCTAAAAAATCCATCTAAATGGATAAGAGTCGCAGAAGAAAGAGCACTTGAAAACTCATAACCATTGTACGCAATTTTCAGTGCTGTTGATGAAGGACGCTTCTCAATGATATCAGCCTGTGAATAGGCTAAAGAACCGTGGGACACTTTGCAGACTATTCATAAAGGGTCTAAATCTGTGATAGCATCAAAACTACAGATGTTAGCTGTGAGGTTTGAAGAATTGAAGATGGATGAAAATAAGACTATTAGAGACTTTCATGAAAGATTGAGAGATATAGCGAATCAGGCACATCAACTCAGGAAGAAATATTCCAATATGAAACTAGTCAAAAAGACGTTGAGATCATTACCTCCAAGATTTATTATGAAAATTACAGCAATTGAGGAGGCTCATGACTTCAATGGCTTATCATTGGAGAAGGTAATTGAAATTCTTACAAATTTCGAAATGAATTTGTTGAGGGACAATCGAGAGAAGAAGAAAGGATTAGCATTGTAAGTCGAGATTGGTAAAGTCGTGTATGACTTGATGAATCCAATGAGAATGAGGATATAGAGTTATTAACACGAGAGTTTAGTAAGTGGATGAAGAGAGTGAAAAAGGACAGACTCGAGTTTAGGTAAAAAGACGGGAGTTCATCGAACAACAACTTCAAACAACAAGCCAAAACTCAAAAAGGAAAAAGAAAGGTAAAGAGAATTCAATGCCATGAGTATCAAGGATTTGAACATGTTCAAGCAGAGAGTGCTAAAATCTTGAAGAAGAGAAAAGGAAAATCCTATACGAGCACTTGGAGTGATAACGAATTTAGAAGTGAAGAAGAAGTTGTGAATAGTAATGCGTTAGTTATTTTGTATAACAAAAGTCTAGTTACTTGTTTAACAGTAACTGAGAAGGAAGCAACTAAAGACGAAAAAGTGAGTAAATCGAGACATCTAAGGAAACACCCAAACTATTCAACTCAAGGCTCAATATCATGTTATGACAGTGATGACAATACTTCAAATGATAAAAAGGAAGGTATTTATGAAGTCTATGAGTTAATGTATGAAAATGGGTGAAAATATGTAGAAAGAATGAAATATTGAAGGAAGAGAATCTTTCCATAAATAACACCATCCAAGAGTTAGAAAAGAAATTGATGTTGATGTCAGATGAGCTTAGTGAAGCTAGAATAAAATTAGTAAGTATCGAAAAGGGATTGAGAATGTTGAATGGAGGCACAAAAAAACTGAAATGTTAATGAAAATTGGTAAAGTTAAATGGAATTTTCAAGGCATTGACTATAAGAGTGAGTGCTTTAAAGTGAATGACGAGAAAAATAACATGTCTAGTTTTGTCCAAGAAGAAGAAACATCGAGAAAGAATCAAAGGTTTGTACCCACAAGTCATTTTTTTGGAGTTATTGGGCATATAAGGCTGAAATGCTACAAGATGTTACAAATGATGTTTCAAAGGGGTCCAAACCAAAAATTTAGATACTCTCTATTAAATTTCTAGCGGCAACCACCTATGTTACCAAAGCACATTTAGATTAGAAAGGGTTAAGTACAAGCACAAAAATGTGATGAAGGAAAAATAAGAAATTATACAGATTCACATTTAGTTACTATTTTTGAAGAAACTGTTTAGACAAAAGAGAAGTCAATTACTTCCGAAGAAGAAACCGATGACCGAGATAATATGACAAGGAATAAGCTCAGGTTTGAAATTCTTTGAAGGGCACAGGGACTGTTTACTTTACATTTTTTAAGTATTTTTTTGTGTAGTTAAAAAAATGTAAAAAAAGATTTTTTAGTTCTTTAGTTTTTATGTTGCCATTATCATCTTATCTTTTTAGTAGTTTACATTGTGACTTCTATTTGGCTCCACCGAAGACTCCTTAGCTCTCTCATTAGTGTGGGTATCTCTCTCGGGTATCTCTCTCTCTTTTGGGTATATCTCTCAGTGCTTTGAATGGTATTAATTTTTCTTCTTGGCGTGCTTATGATTCCTCCGCTGCATCTATTAATGATTATTATAATTATGTGTTTTGTTCCAAGGAGGAGATATCATATTGTTTATGGTGAACGTTCCATTCAGGGGGAGATTTTAAGGTATATGCGTGACTATTCATCGTGTTTTTTGGCATCTTTTTGTCCCAATGGAGAGAAATTTGGATAATTGTGATGTTCTTTGGAACTTGATATATGAATAAAGGGGAGTTTTTTTTTTCATCTCATGTGGATTGTGCATTTGACATTTATATGTCCAATTATCTCTTTTAGGAGGAATCTCAAATATGTGACAAATAATGCCAAAAAGGGGGAGATTGTTAAGATATTTGCTATATATCTTATTATTAATTTTGACATTATTTAATAATTGGACTTTTAATATCTTGGATTTTGTTAGGATAATATCTAACAAAAGATTGTATGAAAGATAGAGATCTATCGTGTAAAGTCTCCTAATTGTGATAGTACTCTATCTTGTAAGGCCTACCTCGGTATCACGTGACAATTGGGTAAAAGTTGCTGTTGCTATGATTTTCTTAGTGGTGTGGCTGTTAACATATTTTGTGGATTGATGAAACTAAAAGGTTGTTGTTGCATGGTGGAATAAAAGTGGTTGTTATTTGGTTGAAGTTGGAGTCTCACTATATGAGGGATTCTTTGGTACACATCATGAATATATTGCATAATCCATCTCTAACGTGAGTGTGTGCGTGAAGTGTGATGGTTAATAAAGAAACACTCACGGCTGAAACATGTTATGTTAAGTGAGCTGAATATACGTATATTGTGTGAGACAAAAGCAATTGTGTAGTAAATGGAGTGATGGTGCAGTGAGTGTGTCTTCATAGGTGGGTCTTCACATATAGTAGAAGTGGATCTCATGTGTGAGGGGCATTAAGTGTGCAGTGGGTGTACCGTACAGAAAGTGAGTTCTTTAATGGGCATACTTGTGGTTAGTGTTTGGTGTTGATCAGTTAGACAGAAACGAAAACCATATTGTTATATATTGAGGATTGCTGTTGGCAAAGAATTTATGTCTCGAAGTTCGTTACCTGCTCACGTCCCTACATTTTATGCAAGCAATGGCTTCGTGTTGATGTTTATGTGAATCAACTCATTGGTATTGCTATGACTTCTAGATCTATTTCAATTGAGTGGAACTCATCGGGAAGTTGTTCTTTTTTATCTCAAATGTATTCGTCTTTGTTTCTAGTTATTTTAATCACTTAAGTTGTTCGTTTAATTATCTTTATTATTACACAGTGAGTGTAAATCCTTTATTGAGGTTAGTACAAGGCGGACGTACTTTTAGGTGTAAAATTCTTTTATGGAAAATAAGGTTGAGAGATAGTGTCAAGGGTTGAGTAGTGACAGCTCAGTAAAGCCTTGAGTAAATCTATTATACTTCGGTGAAAGTGATTAAGGTAGGTGAGGGTCCCGTAGACGTAGATAAGGTGTGCCGAACTACATTATCAAATTTCTAGTGTCTTAATAATAAGCAAATTATGATCATTGTAAAAATGTTATTCAATATTTGAGAACCACTTATATTAAATTCAAGTTTCATGTTATTGACAAAGTTAAAAAAGAAGATGAACTAAAAATTGAGCATTATTCTTTAAAGCAACAAGTAGTTAATATAATGAATAAAGCCTTATGCAAGGGCAAATTCATTTATCTAAGTTGTAGACTTCGTATTTTTAAGAAACACAATTAGAAAGTGTGTTGGTGTTAATGCATTTACATGAAATATGAAAGCTATCATCCCCTTAAGTTCAATTCAACATTTTTTATCAGTTCATAGAAGAACAAAAGGCAAATATGTTCATGTTCTAAGTCATGTAATTTTGACAAAGTTTAGAGAGGAATATGGACACAGGCACATTTATATCTTACACCATTAATATATCATTACGTAGCTGCTACATCTTATGATGTTGTCTTTGATTTGATCATATATCAAATTATATGCTAACTCCATATATCTAAAATTAAATGTCTGTATGTGAAGCTAAGTTGATTGAAACATGGTGTTAAATGAGTTTTTCGTACTGTAATGACAGAAGGAGTTTACCTATATTGTCTTTAGATTTTTTTATCTTTTAACCATGATATTATGATGTTTTTAAATCATGGCATCTCTTTTATTTTTTATGCAATATCATTATGTTCTTCATTTTTTAGTTTTATTTTTACGATATCATAGCTCTCCAAAAAGTTATAAGCCTTCTTTAGTAAATGGCTTATTAGCCAATTTTTGGCTGATTAAAAGATTTTAGATCAAATAGTTGATAATTACATTTGGTAGTTAGCTAATTGGGTTGGGGGATTGAACTCAATCCGCTAATTTTGAAAACGCTCCTAAATTTAATTTTTTGAAGTTGCATTAATATCAAATTTGAGTCAAAATATACAAAGATTTATCATCTCAATATATACTTCTTCAACTTTGAAATGATGGTGTTGACTTATTTTGTTTTATCTAAATTCTTATGAAAATATTCAAAGAAATACTAAGATATAACACTCATGTCTTTGTAAATCTTTTTTTGAAGTCATAACCTTATAAGTCATTTTAAACGTAAACGGCTAATACTAAATAGTTAATTTTACCAAACATCTTTAAATAAACGGCTGATGTTATTCATTGGTTAAATCAACTATATTAATCCGTTGTCAGTTAACCACTAATAAAATTAGCAAACAACTAATGCAATCCGCTGATTGCCAAACAGAGCCATAAATTTTAACATTTTCGCCTGCTTAGAATTTTATTGATGCTTGGTAAATTTAAAGGTTACAAAATATACCATTAAAACGATAGGAAGGTCATTGATTTACCCGTGGAAATCTGGCTTTAAAGTCATGTATTTCTCCAAAATCATCAATCTAGGATGTTCACCCACTTTTCTAGACATGAAAAGTCTCCAGTAGATGAAGATAGCCTGAGAGGTTCTGATCTTTAGGTATTTATAAACTGATGAGGAAGTAAGATCAGGAGTTTCAACTCCATAACTACCAAAAATTACATTTTTTTTGTTCGGAGAGTAGAGGAAAATGACATATAGTTTAATTAAGTGTGTAGCTTGTAACATCACATTTCTATGTTAATGGTTAGAACCCTAGATTTTTGCAATTGAGAAAATAGCAATGAGAGATTATAAAAACGTATTTCATGCTCATACATAAAGTTAGCATACACACATGTGAATTTGATTATGCACTCATTTAACATTTTTGGGTATAAATGATAGTTTTAATGTGATTATGATATGAATAGAGAATATTTTGTCTTAAAAATTGATCTGGCGAATTAAATTATTTATTTAGAATTTTTTGTAAAAATTGAGAATTTTATGAAATTGTGGGTATTTTTGGACTAGGAAAGATGCCAAATGGAAAGACAATTGATAAATGGCAGTAAAAATAAATGTCAAATGAGAGTAGAAATTATTGATAAGTGACATTAAGATTTAATGACAAATGTCATTGAAAATTAGGAGACAATTGGATTAGAAATTGGAGACAAATGGATAAAGCAATTAAGTGTTACTTAACATAAATCATTTAAGTGGAAGATGTCATGACAAGTGTCATGAAACCTACCAAGTATTTTAAAACCACATTATTGTCCAATTGAAAGACAATTTCGTGTCTTTCATTCCTACCAAAAACACTTTCATCTCCTTCATTTTTCCTTTCATCTATGAAACTCTTACCACCCTCATCATGTTGATTTTTGTCCAACTCTTTCACTTTGTTTCTTCAAGATTCGTTGTCTTACTAAAAGACCTAACCCTTTTACCTTGAATGATGATGATGATTGTGTATGTTGGAGAAGCTAGGATTAAGTGTGATTTGAAGACATTGAAGCTAAACAAGTAAGTATAAGCATGAACTTTTCTTGATTTGTTGAATGAAGCATATTTGATGATAGTTAGAGGTTAAATGGACATAAAATGATGTTTTATGTATGGTAGAATGTGGGTAAAGAAATGAATACATTGATTTCTTGCTTTTACGTGTATGATGATTAATGATTCATAAAGTGATGTAGAGTTGATTTAGAATTAGAATGAATCCTAAAATGGTGTAGGGAAAAGTGCAGAAAGATTTGATAGATAATGGATGTTCCATGTTTTGCTTTTGGTATTATGATCAAACATAGATTATGATTTGTTTGTGATTGAAATTGAAATGAAATGGATGTTGGAATGAAGATAAAATATTAAGGAAATAAGCTATAACAGATAGACTAAGCAAAAAGGGATGAACTAAGATGAAAATGATAATGAAGAGTGCTAGAAAATATACAGATGCAGTGTTTTCACTGAACATACATCTGCATTTTAGTCATATCTTGATTTTTAAACATCCAAATAGGATGAGTTTAAGTTTAAATTAAACTAGAGACATATGGCTATATTTTTTATAAAGGAATTAATTTTGAATTCTATCTTTAAGAGTTTAAAATTTTGGATTGAAGTTGAGTTTTTGAATTCTGTCATGGTTTGGGAATAGTCTGTAGTATTTTAGGTATAACTTTCAAAATACTGAACCAAACTGCATTAAATTGGATTCATTAAAAACTTAAGACATAAAGGAACAATTGTTTAGAAAAATTCTTTTGCCTAAATCCTTCATTTTTCTTGTTAAAATGACCATGAAAAATTGACCTGAAGTTCTGTTTTGAGAAGGGCCAGAATGAAGCTTGAATAAAAGGTAGTACACGATCGTGCAGAAGCACGATCATGAAAAAATGGGTCATTAAGGGATTGTACGATCGTGCACAAAGTACAATTGTTACGATTGTGACAATGGAGGATCAATTGGACGATCGTGCACAGTGAAGGTATACTACTATTTGATAGCTTTGAATACTCTTCACTCTTTTGACCATAACTTCTTCTTCGGACCTCCGATTGACTTGAAATTTGGACCAAAAACTCATCACAAATTGGTCTTACTCTCCACCAAATTTCATTGTCATATGAATTCTTTAAGAATGGATTGTTGTTTACCAAATGTTCAGGTCTGGAATTTTGGGATGTTATAAGAATGAATGAGAGTTTGGATATTTTATGATCATATAATGTTAGAATAACATTGGTGAATGGTTGATTCATGATATTATAATTTATATAGGTGTTAACGTAAGTTCAAGTTAGACATATATGAGTTTTGAAGTATGAATGATCATGAGATATTAATAAAGGAAAAATACATGGGATTGCCATTGAGCATTCATTGTACATAATTCAAATACACATTTGTGCATAAATGAATACTTATAATTGTACAAAGTTGTGATACATGTAAATGTGTATGTATTGCATGATTTAAAGAGCTTATTGAGCGATAACATCCAGATATCGCCGGGGCTTCGAGCCAATAACTTTCTGGAGCAAACTGTGAGTCAACCTAGATGGTCTTACTTTAAATGATTATTCTATTTAAATTTTGTGTTGAATGATTATGTGAATGTAATTGTACTGATTCCAGATATTGAACGTCTGAGGCGTTTGATGCATGAATAATATTGGAAGTGCTCATTGAATGTGAATTGGACTGACTATGTGTTTTCTCATCTTAAATGTTGAATGTCGGACCAAAGTCCGATGACATGTGAAAGTGAAGATGAAAAGTGAAATGAAGTAACTGATTGATCTTATGTGATTGATGCATTTTATTACATGAATGCATGATAATATAAAGGCTATTGTGACCGGAGTAGCTACCAAGAAAGAGCTTAAAGCTCAGAAAGTGATTAAGAGCCAAAGGCTCACTATGTATAATGAGCCCCGTATCCCCAACAGATACAGGACAGTTATCAATGAGCCCGATATCCACAATGGATACAAGACAATTATAGGCACTCTGTCACAATAATAACAGTTGAAAGTGAGTCTCATGAGCACTACATATGTATATGATATGTATGATTTAAATAGTTTGACTGATTTTTGATTATGCTATATGTTTTAAGTGAATATGAAATGTATGTGACTCAATATGATGAATTGATGAAGTGATGTGAATTATGTGATTATATGAATTGATGTTTTATGTGAATGAGTGAGCCATCGAGGATGGTCCACTCACTGAGTTCTCATAACTCACCAAAATTGCAACATTCGAGTAAGAGATAGAGGTCGGGATCAGTTCACGTCTGCGTTTGTACTTCTTTATTTTTGTATTAAATTGTGTATTATGCAATTATTGTATCATATGTATGTGAATAATTATGTTTGTAATAACTTTCCAAATTAGAAATGTTTATAAATGAGATTGATTGATGAGTGTAGTAACACTTGTGAATGAAAACGTTTATGAATAAAGTGGGTCCGATTTGTTTATTAATTTTTCGTATATGCGTGTGATAAATTTTTGAAAAATTTCTAATGAATTTGAATGACTGACTGTTCTAACATACCACCCTTATGGAGTATGTTCTCGAATACCGTTGGAATGTCCGAGGATATACACTATAAGAGTGGGGTGGTACAATTTGGTATCAAAGCCCAGATTTAGTATCTTACATGGGCTGTTTTTCTAAATATGTGTCAAGTTAAATAAATTTTAGACATGTCATAGCAGGCAGTAGCAACTGATCCCTAGTTTGAGTCGCATATGTATAAGTCACACGCATGAGCATTTGTTAAGAGTTTGAACTAATAGAAATAGTGAGAATAATGATGATTTGTAAAATGTGAGAAAATGAAAATTTGTGATTATTTAGAAATGAGAAAT
>JAOQMP010000210.1:8609095-8620050 GCA_027563575.1 Erythroxylum pedicellare
ACGATCCCTACTTTTCACTACTACATTAATTTGTGTTACAGGAAGTTGGTTTCTTTTTATATTTAGTTGCAAGCGACAGCAGTCACCAACAATAATTTATTGTAAAAGATTAGATTTATTGGGGCATTTAAACTGAACTAAGGTCTTATCAAAGATCCAAGTATGTATTTAAGTCATTTATCTTAATTATGATAATAGTTAAGATAAAAATTGTAAATTTTAAGCAAATACTCATTGTAAAGAATCTTGTATAATTATCTCATTAAACTAATGTGTCAGCAATAACATGATCATCATAGACTAATATGGTATAAGATAATTAAACAATTGACTTAGTGCAAGTAGGATATTGTTGGTTTATGCCCAACAACCAATCAGTTAGTTGTAGTTTAGTGAAAAAATAATTTAAAGGCATTCTTTATCTTATTCATGTTAAGATGTATATGATAAAGTCCATAAGATAAATATACATTACAAATGAATTTATAATGAGATTATAATTGTGAGACTCATATTGCATTTATGTATTATACTTAAATTATTCCTAATTATTGTTCTATTAAGATAAGACTTTAATAAATCGTAAAAAGATTAACACAAATTATATTTCTTTATTATGAAGGAATTTGATATTATAGACTAAAGTATGAAGATACTTAAACAAAATTGTATATGTTTGTTAGACAACAAGTTTACTGAATTGACCTCATATGAGAATTCCATTTGGACATGACTTGTATGTCTATAAAAATTCTCACTGTGATTGTATAAGTGATCCCTTGATATGAGATCTCCATATTTATCTTATAAAGGGATTGTTATGTTTTAATGCTACTTATGACCTATCTTAATCCGGGTTAGGTCAGTCGGTAGTCATTAGATATAGTATGAAACATATAAAGGTAGTTGAGTGATCAATATAAGATTCATCACTCTAAAGTAATTAGAGAGAATGTTTCGTTGTTCTCGATTAGTATTGATTCGAGAAATCTTTGACCAAGATTAAATAATACTTTGAAAATAATTTCCAAATGTTACTAATTGAATTATTTACTAATAGTGGAGGATTAATATGATTGAAATCAAAAGGTGTAAATATTATTTATATGTTTTTTGTCTAGTTGAAACATTGTAGATGAAAGAATTGAATTATATAGAAAAATCATGCATAAAAAATTTAGTTAAAATTACTTTGACATTTTTAAATATTTGGGTAGTTATGATCTATTGTTAGACGTCAATCTTGATCTGTAGACATAAATTATTTTATTAAAGAATTAAAGATAAATTAAAGGAGTTTAATTTATCTAATCCTAATTATGATTTAGAGCTATAATTTATATCTATTGCTAATATATTTAGGAAGTTAATAGGTTACTCACAAAGAATGAGTTAAAGAGAAAAAAGTGTTTTAATTCAAAGTTGGATTTAATTATAAGGTTTGAAAAACTCTATGATTAATATAAGATATTTAATAAATAAGGATAAATATGAGATATTATATCTTATTTGGACATAATTGATATTTATTTGGAATTAATTGTAATTCTAATTTCTAATTAAAGATTAACTGAAATTAGAATTTTATTTCAATTAATTTACTAAAATGCTCAAAACATATTATAAATAGGCTTAGACTCCAAGGGAGCTAACACTTTTTGTCTAAACCTCTTTGCAATGGTTGATTTCAGATATAGTTCAAAGAAAACAAAAAGAAAAAAGAGCATGTTTTAAAAAAAGATACGAATTATAATTCTTACTTTATTATGCTTTATATATAAAATTGTTTTATAAAATATAAAGTAATTTTGACTTCAAGAAATCCAAACAAAAAAATTTTATATTTATCTTTTATATATGGATCCATTCTGCCTCGATTTTCCAACATAAGCAATCTATTTAGAAATTTAAAACTCTTTGGTACGTTGGATGTTGTTGGGCTGCTTTTTTATGATTATGAAATGACAAACTTGATTCTTCAAGGGAAGACATAGACAGTTCCTGTAAAAAGTTGAAGATTAGTTTCTCGTAAAGACTTATCGATAGCCATAATTTTCTTGTCCCCACAGCCATGTAATTAATTCCGAAAACAAGTGTTTCTAGTGGATTCGGCACCAATGATACCTTAATTATATGATAATGATTCCCTACACAATGTGTACTTTAGTTTCACCTTCCCCTGTAATCACTCATTGAAAAAGTCACCTTTTTATCTTGCAAGATTAGACTCTGACGATGATCTACGTCTGTGCCTACCTTACTTTAATCCCTTTCTTTCTTCCCCCTTTTTCCCCCTGAATTGGGTTAGGCATGATTATTTCCACTATTGATGAATATTGAAGTTCTAAGATTGGTTATATGATTAGGACTTTAAAGCAACTTCGTCTTTCACTAATTGCACTCCTCAAGAACATGCCAAGCACCTTGCCGCCTCTTTAATCACTTGGAACTGTTTTGCTACCTTTCAATTGTTCCTTTTTGGCAAGGGTCAAGTGAAGATGGTGGTTATCCATGCCCTGATGGGGTATAAGTGGTTGTTGGTTGTTGCCAATAGGCAGCATATTTCAGTAACAAACCTGTTTTTTAACGTTTACAGTAGCTTATTGGTTTTTAATATGTAGCGGCTTAGTCTAAGGAAAAAAAAAAGGAATTTTTAACAGTTGAAGTTTTCAATTATTATCATCAAGTTGACCATCTTCTTCTGTTAATTTATATTCCATTCTTATTTTCTTGGATGGCTGTGGCTTTATTGCTGAAATTCACGGGACAAACTTGGAAAAGTAGATCTGCAATCATGAACTTGCGCACTTCGAAGCCCAAATGGAGTCACCGTTACCAAAACCAAACAACAGCGGCCAAACAGACGAATAATCCTGGACAAAATTCCGTTACTGCTGCTTAATTAATATTATCGATCTCCTGAAGCTTTTATCAGAACAAAGGCATGTCTCTGTCCTATAGGAACTTTTCTTGGACCCAAGCATTAGCTTCCACGTTGTCTTCTTTTTGACGATTTTGAATTCAAAAAGTGGTTTAACTTGTCTCCATCTTTCATTTCATACTGAAATTTCAAGTTCATTCTGTGAATGAGGACAATTCAGCATTGTCTCAACAAGATGCAGATAAATTCATATCCCTGAACTAAACATTTGCTTCGGAAAGCGTGTGCTGCCTTTGTTTCTTTTTTCTCTCAAGGGTCAATTTAGCTGGTAGGTGATACATTAAATGTCTATCTTGAAGTGACTAAATTACTGTTTCTGGAAAAAGCGTTGGAAGAGTACATTTCAATCCATCAAAAAGAAATTCTTCTTGTCTTCTCTACTATTAAACCACAAGAAACCATAGATTTCCTTCAATTTGTTTCTGGCGCTATTGTTAGTCTCCGATAACAATCAAAGAAAGTGTAAAGCTAGAACCATGAGTATCCTGTTCGCTTGTACCCTCCACCCGCATGCTTCAATGGGATGTGCACTGTGTCGCCCCCTAGCAAGATAACAAATGGTTCAAGTATTTTAAAAGCTACTTTAATCTTTCATTACTTTCTGCTCCTAACCCCACCTTTAACTCTACTCGTGCCAATTTCTTTAAACATCTTACTATTGATTTCGGGTATAAGAACTTCATGAAAAAGGGTGCACCATATGTGAACAATACACCGGTCAAATTTTGTTGAGCCTTGCTTTCTAATGTATGTTCGTTGCCTGCGCACATCTGAAGTTTTCAGAGATGCTACTTCTTTGGAACTTGAAAAAACAAGCTTAAATCCTATGTCTAAATCCCTGGCACTTACTTGGATTAATTGTTGAAGGTGTATCCAATTTCAGGCCATGACCTAAACTAGAAAAAATAGATTCCCATCTCTTTGTTAAACTAGTTTGCTTCTTTTAGCTGGGTCGGCGTCAGATAAACTGCGACTCCTAAAGTGCTTAAGAACTCTTGGATATCAGGGTCAATTAACAATATATTCCTAGTCCATAACTACGAAACTTGGACCAAATTTTCAATAACTGCAAGTCATTTGTATTAGAAATATGTGGACTAATATAATCGCAACATTAATTTTATATGCATGACCATAAATCAAATTACCTAATGTATGTTTAATAACAAAAATAGGATAGTTAATAATTTACTAATTGCATATAAGGTACATAGTAATATTCTAATAGTTATATATTGATCCATTAAACTATAGTTCATAACATCATTGAGATAACACAATTATCATTTTCTATCCCTTAGGATAGAACATATTATAAGATATATAATATGGTGAGATTGTGTGCATATGATGTGTGGGTGTGAAAATAGAATATTGAGTCTTCTGCCGTTAGCTTCCTCCCTTGCACAAGGTTTTGTTGATTTTGATAGGTTAAGGTGTCCAAAATGGAGAGAATGTATCAAGACTCCATGCCAAACATTGGAGGTATGTCAATCTTATTGTGTTGTTAATGCTCTAAATAAAATGTAGATCTTGGCTTTATAATTGTTGATGAATGCATTTGTGAATAGCAATTAATATCAGAGATTCATGGTCATTTGATTTTAGGGCTCGTTTTTTAGGTATAAACCCATATTTTCAAATCAGTTTTTTGAGAAAAATTATTTCGAAATGATGCATTGAAGATGTAGAAACCGTTGTTGGTTGTTTTTGTTGCCTTTTACCTTTGTTTTGAACAAAGAATCACAATTTTTTGGGTGAGATTTTGAAAATTTTCGATGTTGTTGTTAATCGCTAAAATGGGTCAAAGATTTTCGAATTTGGAGCTCTTTTGCCTGAAATGGATATGGGAAATCTATAGAGCATGAACAATGGAAGAAAAAGCCTAAAAAATCGTCCGAAACCAAAGTTCAAAGAGGAAGTTAAAGTCACGAGGGTTGACCCGCCGACTCGGTTGAAGGATAGGGACGACACCGTAGGCTTCGTCCCATCTCTGTTAATCCTAATATATATTTTTTATTTTTTAATATTTAAAAAAAAAATTGCACAGTGCGAGTGGGGGTGCGTGCAAGGTCCTTTTGGACCATTTGTCATCCTTTTACTCCATTTTTTATTCTATTTTTCTATATGTTTATGCACAAGATTAATTCATATTTTTTTTATTTGATAATTCTAATTGTTGTAATCTTATTGTGGCATAAACATGATTATTTGTTGACAATAGTGAATTCTTATTTTTATCTCTCTTAGAATTGAGCATGTGAAACTATTTATGATGAGGAATTTTTTAAATATAAGGCTAGACTTATGGCTAAAGGCTATAGCTAGAGAGAATAAATTGATTTCAAAGAAACCTTCTCACCAGTTTCTACCAAAGATTCACTATGAATCATCATAGCTATAGTTGCTCATTTTGACTTGAAACTCAATCATATAAATGTGAGGACTGTCTTCTTGAGGAGAGATCTATATGAAAATGTTTATATGACTCAAACAGTTGGTTTTGAGATGACTGGTGAAGAACACTTGGTTTGTAAGCTCAAGAAATCTATCTATGGGTTAAAACAAACATCAAGGCAGTGGTATCTCAAGTTTGATATGGTTGTCACTGCAAATGGCTTCAAGGAGAATGTAGTTGATCAATGTATATATATGAAGTTAAGTGGGAGCAGTTTCATTTTTCTAGTACTGTATGTTGATGACATTCTACTTGCTTCTAAGGATACTGGTCTATCATTTGAGACAAAACAATAATTATTTAGTCATTTTGATATGAAGAATTTTGGTGAGGCCTCTTATGTACTTGGAATTCAAATTCTCTAAGATAGAGCTAATGAGATTCTTCAATTGTCTCAAAAGACTTATATTGATCAAATATTGAAAAGATTCAATACACATTCTTGCTCTCCTGGAAAGGCATCAATAGTGAAAGGTGACAAGTTCTCAAAGGCTCAATGTCCACAAAATGATAAATATAGAGATGAAATAAAAGTTGTTCCTAATGCGTCACTTATGGGCAGTTTGATGTATGCTTAAGTATGAACAGGCCTTAATATTGCTTTTGTTATAGGCGTATTGGGAAGATACTTAAGTGATCCTGGTCTTAGCCATTGGAAAGCGACTAAGAAAGTCGTAAGGTATCTTCAGGGTAGCAAAGATCATATGTTGACTTATCGGCGAACTGACACTTTTGATATAGTTGGATTTGGTGACGTTGATTATATAGGATGTGTGGATGATAAAAAGTCCACTTCAGGCTATATCTTTATGATGGCTGGAGGAGCTGTATCATAGAAAAGTGTAAAGCAGATACTCACAACATCCTTTACCATAGAGGCAGAGTATATGATGTGCTATGAGGCAGCTTGTCAAGCAATATAGTTGCGAAATTTTATTTCAGCATTGCTTATTATAGACTCTATTTCAAGTCCGTTGAAATTGTATTGTGATAACTCCGTAGCTGTAGCTTTCTCTAAGAATACTAGAAGTACTTCTCGTTCAAAGCATATTGATATAAAGTACTATTTTGTTAAAGAGAAAGTCGTTGAATCTCTCATTACTGTTGAGTATACGCCTACAACTAGCATGTTAGTAGATCCACTTACAAAAGACTTATCTATATATGTGTTTGCAAAATACGTCTCCTGCATGAGATTATTAGGAGCCTAGCTTGATAAGATTAGTGGGAGTTTGTTATTTTGTATTGAGCATGTTAGTATTTTGTACGAATTTTATATATAAAACATGCATAATGATGTTTTCAATCACTTCTTGTTAATATTGACATATATATGTTAATGCATATATATAGTTTGACAAAATGATAGGTACAAAAGGAGACAAATGTAAAGTCTCAATTATTATATTGCATGGATGTTGTTTTAATGGTTATTGTGGTGTTTGAACATCTCCACGGCCAAATCATATATAGTATATATATCCTATCGATATAATATTGCACATGATTTATTTGACTGCTTTTGGATGATGGAGATTGGTATGGTGATTTGATTATATTGTCAAAGTGGGAGAATGTTAGAAATATGTAGACTAATATAATCACAAAATTAATTCAATATGCATGACCATAAATCGAAACCATAATGGGATGATTAATAATTTACTAATTACATTTGAGGCACATGGTAGTACCCTAATAATTATATGTTGGCTCATTAAACTATAGTTCATAACATCCTTGAAATGACACAATTATCCTTTTCTACCCCTTATGGTAGAACATGTTATAAGATATAACATATGATGAGATTGTGTGCATATGGTGTGTGAGTATGAAAGTAAAATATTGGGTTTTCTCCCATTAGCTTCCTCTCTTGCACAAGGTTTTGTTGATTTTGATAGATTGTGGTGTCCAAAATGGAGATAATGCATCAAGACTCTATGTCAAACATTGGAAGTATATCAATCTTATTATGTTGTTAATGCTCTAAATAAAATGTAGATCTTGACTTTGTGATCGTTGATGAATGCATCTGTGAATAACACTTTATTGTATCAACTGATTTTCAGTTGAATGGACATAGTATTCATGTCTAGACATGAATCAATCATAGATTAACTCTAACGTGTTCATTTGGGACATTCCTCTTAGTAACCCCATAATTCTACGGTTACAGTTGGCACAGGAACAAAATTTGCTCGGAATGTCCATTCATGATGATGTGTTGGTTGGGACCCAAGACATTGATTCTGTCTAGATCTATCACAGAACCGTATGGAAGATCCATCATTGATCAGAGGGCAGTCCCTTCTTTTCACTGAACATGCTCTTATGAGTTGTGGGATTGTACCGCGGCTAAAAAATGGGTAAGAATCTGTCGTTCTTTTGGTAGTAAGCGAAATACTTACCTTTTAACAGGTGCTGAGTTTCCTTGAAACTTAATATCACGGTAAAATTCAAGCATCGGTGATTTTTACAAGTGCCTGGTCTGTGGCACTGAGAAAGAAAATGTATAATATGGGCTTGAAAGCATGCATGAAGGGGACAGGAATGTAACAAGTTCATTACAAGAAGAGGGACAAAACCAGTCTCCATTCATTAAATGGATCACCACAGGTCATTTCTAATAGGAACAGTTTGGTAACATTAATTTTCTTGCTTGTCAGTCAAACAACAAACTATACATTTAGAACACTGTTAACTTCGGTTGTGATTGACAAGAAACCAATTACAGTACGCGAAAGGAAAAATTGCAGCTGCTATAGTCTTTATGTATGTTACAATGACAAGTGGCTACCACGGAATTGAGAGATATGAACTACGCCAAAGGGAAAAAGAATGACAACCCATCAACCGCATTATATGATTGTATATGGGAAGAGATACATGAAGATAGGTGCTGCTGTTTTAGCAGGACTGGAAGACAGATGGGATGCAAGTGTCTGAAGCAGACACTATTATATGTATAAAATATTCACATACATGTTGCCACATCCAATCTTCCTTTCGTCGGGACGGTAAAGAAACAAACATAGGGTAGGTGTCAACGAATATCTGGCTGCTGTTTAGCGTTTTAACCCAGATGTGGATTAATAGTCTATGAAGAGAAAAATCCAAACTTGATGGTAGTGTATTTGAATTGAACGAGTATGATGAATAAGGTGAAATGGGGTTTCATGAGACGTGTAGCGAGATCCTTCACATCATTTAGAGGAATGACTTGTACCAAAGCTATAGAAGGAGTACTAGTGTTTGTCTTGGATAATTTGGGCGATTGATAACCTACTTTCCTCATGTTTACCTCTGCTTTTAGACAAAGCAATAGGTTCGCTTTATAGATTATGCTTTACCAAGCTTAGAAATACCAAGTCCCCGGTGGCAGAATTGTAGACGTTAAATGGATTCATAAGCACTGACACGCTCTCTTTCAGGCGACACCTCTCTCTTTCCAGATATGATCTTTTGGTATCGATCTGATGAGGTACTGAAGCCACCATTACAAAATAGATTATCAACTTTTATTAGTATTACGACACACGCTGATTTTACTTTTCTAGTCAGAAAGTGGGGGCCTATGACTCAAAACGTCCTATAATTTTGATCAACTACCCTTTTCCTCCGATTTTGAGATTGCATTGTCTGAACTATAATTAGAGCTATGTATTGCTCGTGTGCCTTGCCTTACTTTGGGTGGGAAGCAGGTTAAAACTTAAAAAGTGTTTTGCCCTGTGATTAGTTAATTACATTACCTTTTTATTCTTTGCTAACAATATATGAAAATTTTAACTTTTTTGAAGTATGTTAGACTATATACTCAACTGGAGAGAAAATCCTTATGGTTTTCTAAACATCATCTCACCTCAAATGAATTACTCTCCAAGCTCCAGCCACGACAAAATGTAAATCTAGCACCAACCATTAAGAACCTCAAGGCCACTCCCACCTTGTATCCACAGATCCAAGAAGCGTGGAACTGGGCTTACTTTTGATACTTATAAATTCCACAAACGAAACATTGGAGACCCGACCAAACTGATTTTGTGGATTTTACTGTTTCAACTAGATTCTTCCTTAAAGATTGGACAATTTGGAGCTATTTTTCCCTATAAGGGCCCAAAATTTCCATTCATTTGTAGCCACTTTAAAGCCTAATAATTCCATTCCTCTGTTCCTCATTTCTTATCTATTGCTCTCCCCAGTTCAGTACGTGAGAACCATCGTGATTACTATTTATTGAATTAATTATTAATTTTTTTTAAATTTTACATAATTTTATAATAATATTCTAAATAAATGTTCAATTGTTGCAAAAATAAATTAAAATTTCCGTTTACATGTTTAACATGGTAACTTAAATCAGATTAACATTGTGTTCTATTTTTTTACCTAATTATTTTATTATTCAATAATTTTAAAAAATGATGGTAGTTTAGCTTGCCTCTATTCAAGTTGTTACTAGCCAACCAACCGCCACTAGCTTTCTTCATCACCGAGCTCAAAAAGTACCCAAATGACATCGAGTACCAAGAGATCGTTGTGCTCTGTGACTTCATTCGACTAGAGTTCTTTGACTAAAACATCTATCAGTCCAACGAGAGTGAATATATATCCAAAACACAGTGATAGGGAGAGGCGGTGCAGAGTCAACTAGGTTGTACGTAATAGCCACATAATTTTGGCAACTTTTCCACCACTTCGGCAATTGCCATAGATATGGCTGACAGGACTACACCAATCGTATAAGGGGACTAGAAGTGACATGAAAGGCTGAGGAATGACAGTAAGAGATGGCCCAGGCAGTAGGCACATTACATGGCGGTGGCTTGTTGGATTGAGAAAGTCTAGAGTTGAGCTGAACATACATCCACGAAGACTCGCTACAAGAAAAATGTGGTTTAATGATCGATATTATTAATGGAAAAATTTTAGATTTTGTCGGTAATAAAATTTGACCATAGAATTAACCGATAAATAAAGGTATCATAAAAATGACCATAGACAAATTTACTGACAGACATTTTATATAACCGTCGGTGAATATACCGATGGTTCGCTATGATTATCGGTAAATTTACCTACAGTCGTTTTCTTTCTGTCAGAATATTTGTAGATGGTATTGGTTATTCTGTTAATAAAATTACCGACGGTTATGATTTTCCGTCGGTGAGTATATCGATGGTTCAACAAATCCTAACGATAAAGTTGATAACGGGCTGTCAATATTACCATCAGTTTTTCTTTGTTTCGTACGTAAATATCATAGATTTTATCGACAATTTGTGGTATTCCATCAGTAAATATAATGAATTTTACCAACGTATTTGTATTTTCTGATGGTAAATATTTTTTTAATTTTTTAAAATTTCCAACATTAAATTTTATTTCATGATCTTATGGTTAATGCATAATTTCAACAACTATGAATTATCTGTGCATAATATTTTGATTTGTTTATATATTAAATTTGTTTAAACAGAAAGTTTATTGATGATATGAACTTAAAATTATCACAATTAATAATAAAAGCATGAAATTGTACATAATAAATATTTG
>JAOQMP010000210.1:8628825-8640971 GCA_027563575.1 Erythroxylum pedicellare
AAAAGTTTCGATTATCTGGGATTAATCTCACACCTTTTATACGTTATCATTACATTATAATGTGTCTGCTACAAAAAATAAAAACCTTTATTTATAATAATAGACTAGAAATTTAATATATATACACAAATCAAAGATTTCGATCATTCATAATTAATTAAATAATTTGATAGTTGTAATTGTAATTGTAATTGTAATTATATTAAAATATAATCTTAATACTTAGATATAATTAAAGCTTTATAAATATTATTGTTCACAAAAAAGTATGGAATTGAAGTTTCTTTTTATATCGGTAATATTTATGTTTGCTATTCTTCAAATTCGTAGTGTTGAGTTCACATAATAATCTGTTTTTAATTAATTGTTAGAAGAATTAATAACACACAATCAAACAATAATATGATTTAAGCGACAATTAAAAATTCTATCATTTTTCCAATCGTCTTCTTTAAATTTAATATAAATATTTAGATTTTGTACTAAAAGAGGTTCATATAAATTTAAATTATTTAAAAATATTTTGATACTATAAACTTATATAAAGAACTATTGAAATTATATTAGAATGGGTATACAAAATTTGTTAGGCTTATAGTAATCAATCATATGAAAAATTATATTAAAACAATTTATAGATATTTATCATATAAATTTTATAATAATGAAAAATTATGTTAAAATAACCTATAAATGTTTGGATATTTTAAAATATATAATACAAGGTGAATTTTTAATAATTTAGAAAAAAATAATTTTTAAAATAGACAAGACTACATAAATAGTCGGACTTCTTTAATCTTTTTGATTGCTTTTCTTATGTTTATATAGGAGGGAGAAAAACAAGAGTTGGAAAATTCCTTCTTTTATATGGGCATTAATATTGACGGAGCAATTAATAGTGCAAAACAAACATAACTAAAAAAACAGTAATTTCGTTTAAATAACAATTTAAATATAATTGGCTGACAGTTGATATTATGCTTAGGTTTGGCTTTGGCATTACTTTCGAAATTGATATAAGGGTTTAAATACAAAAGGAAGAGGTAGAGTATT
Source organism: Erythroxylum pedicellare (assembly GCA_027563575.1). NCBI lineage: Eukaryota > Viridiplantae > Streptophyta > Magnoliopsida > Malpighiales > Erythroxylaceae > Erythroxylum > Erythroxylum pedicellare. The sequence continues at coordinate 8,629,882 of JAOQMP010000210.1, forward strand.
AGAGAAGCTGAGTAAGCCAGTCTTGAGTTCCTTGAGTGAAGCCTGAAGGCAGGCCACAGTAGGGGTCTGACTCTGTTTTTCTTCTTTAACGCAAAAGTCATAGGCGTAATTGGATGTGTCCTTGGTAAGGGGGGCCTCATGATGCCAGACTACAATTGCTGTCTTGTTCATGGAGTCGCTATAAAACTTGTCCACTTGCGTTGCGTGTTCAGAAGCACTTCAATTGTGGTGTTGAGAGGGCAACTTTGAGTCTATCAAATCACGGTTCACGTTGGTTGGGAAATTTTCGGATTCTTCTTGTCTATCATTTCTACCCTGCCACTGCTGCTATACACTTGTCGAATGAGGGACGCCCCATGAACTGGCCAAATTGTTTCATTTTGGTAGTGGAATGGAAGTGATTGGCGTGAGAGTGAAATTAACCTTCCTTACGAGACCTTTGGACTCCTAGCAGTCGTCCTATTTAGGTTCTTGTCCGTGTCAAGTAGCGTAACAATCGCCCTATTTACTGAAAGAAATTTTAAATAGAATTTATTATTTAATTTTAAATTATTAAATAATTTACCATAAAGGTTATTATAATTTTTCTGTCAATTAAAAATCTATAAACAAGATTGCTTTTTCCGATGCTGGGATATTTAAGTGATATGGACTCTCGACGTCGAAATGGCAAGTACACGTCCTTCACAATACTGCCCCATGCCCACACGCATACAAAGTACAGATAGCTCTGTTTTCTCTCTCACAGTCAAAGTGATGAGAAAGGAGTTAATCATATCCTATACATATTGGTTGGATAGGGAGCGAAGAAGAAGACATTTTATTGTATATGAACATGCAACAATTTGAGATTATAAATGCATCAGATTACATACATGTACGCAAAGTGGTTAATACTTAATAGAATGACATAAACAGATAGTGATTATAAGCAAAGTTTAATACATGAAAAATTGAGATTATTTAGGTAAAAGTTGATTTAGGCAGTTATGGGCAGGGGGGGTCTGGGGGGTCTCCTCCATTGTGTGTTTTGTCACCATCCATTAGAACTAGTACGGGCATACACACCGCACAAAGAGGAGCACCTAAAAGAGAAAACAATAAAGAATGTGAAAAGTTATAAATAAATAAAAAAAACAGAGACGGTTGAATCTTGAATGTTCACTAGTCTCGCGATGTCGCTGTATCACTTAACTTTAGCTGTTCTTTTTTTCTTTCTTTTAACCTTTTGCTTCTTCTGATATAACGCCAGACAATTATTATGTTTACTGTCCTTTAACAAGTGCATGCCTACTTTTCAACAATTATTGGCTCTCCAAGCCTAAGATTGTGGGAAATATTTGGTCTCAAATATTAATATTTATTCGTTCAAAATTTTTTATTTAATTTAACTCATTTTTAAATTTTATTTGATTAAAATTATTCAAAAACCAATTTATTATAAATATGAATTTTAAAAATTATTCAAATACAAATTATTATGTAATTGATGATTAATAACAAATATTATAAAATAATTGTTTTTGAAAGAATTACAATTATATTTCAACCATCTTAAATATTTTATGAAAAAATATTGAAATGAGTAAAATTATTAAAAAGCTTGACATCTTGTACCCTTTGAGAATAAAAGTTTATGGTTAAGTACAGTAAACTTGTAGTTGAGCTGCATATCACCCATTTTATTTTGAGATTACTTGAGAAATCAAGGTTTCCAAGGCAAAAAAAAGTTTGGAGTTAAAGGTTTGCCACATAGACAATAATACATGGACACATAAGTTTGAGAAAAAATCCGAATGATGTAGTTCCGCAATTTATAAGTTCTACCATATTTACTTTGACTTGATTATGATGGTTGCTTAATGAAAAGCATCTGTGTTAGTAACTGTTAATTTTTGAGAATTAAGACGCATGCAAAACAATTAAATGAGCAATAAATAAATTAACAATCGAAATTTGGTAACGTAGTTCGGCACATTCAGTCTACATTTGTGGAGCCCTCATTCAACTTAATCACTTTTATCAAAGTACAATAATTTTATACAAGATTTTACTAAATCGACACCACTTATTCCTTGACACTATCCACTTGTACTAATAGTCTTACACAAGACTTTGCTGAGCCGATACTATTTACCCCTTAACGCTACCCACTTGTACTTACATCCTGTGAAAGTATTTCATACCTAATAACACGATCATCTAGTGTTAACCTCAACAGAAAATTTTTGCAACAACGGAAGATAATGAATGCGAAGGTATAATCTTAAGTGACTGAAACAGTAACAACGTAAACAAAGAAATACTTGAGTTAAAAAAAAATACTTCCCTATATGTGTAACTTCATCAAATCGAAATCATGAGAAGTTGTTCAACAAGAATTTTGCTATGAACCTTTGAATAAGTCATTGAAGCATCCCACATATAACAACCACAAAACTCATCAAACGAACATATGTTTCATCACTAAAATATCCCAAAAATACAGCTGCAACAATAACTAATTTACTACTTGTTTTTCACTCTATAAGAACGATTAGATGACTATCCAAAAATTCACTTTTATGCATATAGAACACAACAGAGAAGGATGTTCAAAATCACCAAAATTGCAATGCCAAAGATAGCTCAAATTGTAAAAAATACAGCTGCCAATATGTTGCATCATCTTTAATAAAAAATGGTGATCTTATCTCTAATAAATCATATCTTCTCTAGGATTTTATTTTTCACACTATGTTATCTTCAAGAACTCCACATAAGGAAAATTTCTTATTTTAATGATATATCAAATGTATCCAACTACAAATAATGTGTAAAACAATTAATTATATATCTTAACCAATATCTTAATAGTTTGGCTAACTCCTTCAAATTTGCCATACTTAGCAATTGTACAACGTCCGATGTCTACCAAAAAAGCTCCCCAACAAGATCACGCTCATAAATCATAATTAGATGATATACACTTTTTTAAAACTCATTACTAATGTTTGATACAATAGCATATTTTCAAGTCTACAACAACAACAACAATAATCTAATAAAAGTCCTACTAATAAATTGAGTCTGAAAAAATTCAACAATAAGCAAACTCAAAAGAAAATAATTAAAAAACCTATAAAAAGGACATCTCTATGTGAGATCCTTTGTTAATATATAGTACACTAAAATTTTTTGTTGATACTTATGTCCTCGGTAAGTTTCAGCAAAGCCATATCATTCTTGATTACCTCACTTTAGTTCTTCTTAAACCTTCTTTTTCTCCTCTTACATTCTTTATGTACAATCATCTCACTAAAGTGTCAGAGTATTTCCTTTTAATATGTCTGAACTATTTAAGCTTTGTTTCTCTTAATTTTTTATTAATGTTAGTCACTTTTAATTTATCCATTACCATTGCAATCCTTATCTTATCTTTTCTAGTAAGATTCTACTCCCAACAAAGCATGACCATCTTTATTATTATTAACTTATGATTATGCATTTGTTTCATGAATCAATTCTACTCCATAGGAATTTATCATTCTCATCATCAACACTCAGTTGAAGTCCCACTGAGGCGCAAGATTTGGGGAAGTCCGATAGTATGCTGCCTTACTCCTACCTAATAGAGAGGCTATTGCTACCTGATTTTAAGTATTAGTAAAAATATAACTTAATTTAAGTATAAAATGTTTAAAACAAAGTAAAAATATTAAAAAGTTTGCCTCCTCTCCATCAAATTCTTGTGAGACTAAGTTACACATTTTTTTAATCTCTTTAATAAAATAAATCAAAATTTAAACTTTTCAATAATAATTTTTTATATATTGTACATTTTCATAACTAAAAAGTGTTTTCGTTTGAATTAGTTAATAAAGAAAGAATATAATTATAAGATTAGTTATGTCTTAAATTTGTAACTCCAAAACATTAATTTGATTACTAATAATAGGTGGTAAGTTTCAAATATAATTTCAGTGGAATAAGATAATTTAAAATACAATCTTAGTTATACACATGAAAATATGATTTCGAAGAATCCTATATGGCATTGGCATTTTTTGTTGGAAATCTTTAGGTTTAATATATAGATATAGATAAAAGTGGCAAGCAGTCCCTTTTAGGGGCATAGAGTAAGATTTTAGGACATTATTTACGGTACAATACGAACAATACAAAGCTTTAAGATGTTGACTTGGAATCACTAGCCCAAGTCACATCACTCAGTGCTTAACCTGACACATTGGGCAATGCTCAGCATGAATGGATGAGTCTCTAAATCTCTTTAGCAGACAAGCAGATGCAGAATTATCCAAGAGTTTTGACTTGTCTTTTCATACCATTCTTCAGAAATGGACTCTTATTCTAGGCCTAACTTTAAGACAAGTGTAATCCAGGGTTTCAGCCCGTTTGAAGCCTCACAATTTGTATTGAACCATATCAGAACTTTTAAATTAATTCAAAATTGAGTTATAAAACTTCACTTATATTCTATACAAAGGAGAATTTGACATAATATCTAATTGCTTTATTCAAAGAATTATAATATAATAAAATTATATAAAAATTGTAAATTTTAATAAACATTTGAGATATTCGAAATATAAATCATTTTGATTATGCATAGATAATGGGAAATCATGTCATTGAATATAAGATGACAATGTCTAGCTTATTTATCACAATAAACAAACTAGCAACAGCGATCACACATTTTCCTACGTAATATTCAATCCAAATCAACTGCAGTTCTCCCCTTAGTCAGCGACACAATAACATTAACAAATTGAGTCTTCTCTTTCTCCATATGATCTGTGACGATGACCTTGTACCTACTGAAAACCTCGTCAATAATTGCCTCACCAAAATGGTTCACAAGCAATGGCTCAGCCACAGCTCTCATACATTTTGCTACGTTGTATCCACCGTCTGTAAATGCATCTTTTAGGTTTAGCTCATCTGCATAAGCGTCCCAGTTCACTTCAGAGACCTCCAAGCGATCTATGTCGAAAGACCCTTCTTTTTCAACTTGGGTTTTCACTTCCAGTGGCGATGGTGTGTACTGAGGAATGTTGAAGGAGTCAAGTTTCTCTTCCTCTATCAGCCCCTATATAAAGCATGAACAGTCTCATCACTTGCAATTCCACCCACAAAAAGTTTGAATCATCAGTACTGTCTTCCAAGATAACGTCCACAAGTCTTATAGTACTGATTACATCGAAGCCTGGTTCAATTGGTCTTTGCTTATGTTATTGAAAAGTAGTGGTTGAATGAAGGGCTTCCTTATCATCCAAGTAGAAAGTAATAATTAAACATAAAAGATGGGTCTTGATACATACCTTAGACTTAGTCCCTTCCCTGTAATTAGTTTATAATTAACTAAAGTCCGGTTGGTGTGGGACTGGACTGGTCAACCTTGAAGGTAATGAAAGGGCAACTAAGAGTGTCCAACATCAAAGTGTTGTTGAAACACGAAACAAAGTGATCACCTAATGGTTAGCGATAACAATAAATTCTCCGTACCCTCTAAATTTGTCAAAAGCTAGTAACAGTGATGTAAATAAAATTAGTGTGAACTGATGTCTAGAATTTCTTTAAACTCTACTCATATTTCTATGATTAATTAACTTTATACCATAATGATTTTAATTATTTCACTCATCACTGGAAAATATATCAAGTACGAGTTAGAGTTAAAATTATTTTCTAAATGATCGATTGCATAGTTACATGTGTTGATATCCTCGTTTTCAATCCAATGCCCAGTAAGTATAAGAAACATGAAAAGTTATTGGCAAGTGTAAGTACCTCTAGGGCCATTTCTTTGAGAGCCATCGCCAAAAGCTCCCATATGCAGCAGCATTCTTTGCTACATGGATCTTCACTCTTTCTCCCCAGAATTGTCAACACCATGCGACCTCCTGCTCTCACTTCCTCTGAACGACATTTCAAAAACAACGAAAAGTCTCTTTGAAATTGATCGTGGTAGGCCTTAATCACACTTGGCGGGCTAGCGCTAGCCATATAAATGTTCCATTTGTTTTCCTCCAGCCCTTCAGGAACCTGATGATGTACGCGATGAAAACTTTAATTTCAGACTAAATTACAAGAAAACGGAACATGAAGCAGAGTTCAGTGCTACCTGGGACAGCCACATGAGACTGTACGAGGAGTGGACAAAATGCAGACTGTTGCTAGGGAAAAGCCTGCCGTAGAAAGAGCCAGGAACTCCAGTGAAGAAACATGGCCCAATTCTTGGTCCTACTTGTTTATTCAGCTCTTCTTGGAAGCCTGACAAGGACTTGAAAATACTGTTGAAGTCATTTCCTGGAAGGTCATTCAAGAACACCTGATACTCTGGTCCTTGGTGGCCTAACCTCTGGCAGAGCTTTTGAACCACTTTGATAAGTTCGGATACAGCAAATAGAGTGTTTGGTCCTGAAGAACATCCTAAGTCTGCAATGGCGAGACTCGTAGGGAGGATGTTACCGTACAGATTGGTAATGGCCTCCTCAGAAATTGGCTTTGTCATGGATATCACCTTTCTCTGTATGTTTGAAAAGGAGCAAAACCCATCAGTTGCTTCTCATCTAAACAGTTGTTGACAGATTTCAACGACAATATTTTGCTCTTGTTATAACGAACGAACCACGATGAGAGACAACGTAAAGAAAATTGCGTTCAACTATTGGTCATGCATGACAAATAAGTTAGTAGGTTTTGGCTTTCTAGATAAGCTGAGTTCTTAGATTGTAGTATTCTTATATCCTTAGTAAACCAAAATTTATTAACTGTATTTCCAACAGAAAACTTGATCAGTTTCACGAAAAAGCATAGTTCATAAAACTAACATTGATTTAAGAATGTTGTAACATCCTAGGCATCTAGAGCTGTTTCTTAATATTGGTGAAAAAGAAATGAAAGTTGATTTCAAGCACAATCGTCACAGGAAATGCCTGACCTGTAATAGTGAGTTTCTGGCATAACTTGTGTCTCCCATTCCGCCATTCATGTAAAGTACTTGATCAACAGCCATAATGTCTCTTTGTAGCTATCTCTGTGTTTCTCTCTCACTCTTCCTTTCTCTTTTGTGCTTCGGATGTGGTCAGGGCAATGCTCCTCTATATATAGACCAAGCCAGCTAGTTGCACTAATTAAGATGAAAGCTTAATCATGTTAAGAAATTGCATAACAAGGGTGTGGGGTTTGATAACTTTGTCAACGTAATCATACAACGTAGTAATCTTACAGGCAGTAGACGATAATCTTGGGTTTGTTGGATTAAGGTTGTTGTGTACCATAATTAACAGTTCTTTTCTAATCAACTTATAATAAGTTATGCTGAAGTGATGAATACGAGTATAAAAGGACTGGTGAGGTTCACATGTGGCTTTGCATTGAATTAAACCACAGATTCTTTTTGGAAGTCATTTAAAACACGTGCGATGTAAATTCATGAATTTGCATTGAATTGAACCACCTATTTTTTTGGGAATGAATTAAAACACAATTTATGCAAGGGTTTCGTGGGATGCAGGTTCATGAAATTGCATTGAATTAAACCACATGTTTTAGATGACACAAGAAATTATACTTTTCGTGAAAGCAAAAGTTGTTACTAAAAACGGTAATATTAGTTACTATTATTACTAATATTTAATTTTTAAAATCGTCACCTCCAGTCACAAATGCATATGTTACTAATAAAATAGTGACTAATTTAAAAAATAATCACAATTATGCAACATTTTTGTGACAAAAGTACTGATATTAAAATCTATAACATACGTTATAAAACTATATTATTGCAGTAATTTTATATATTTAAGATAAGATTTTCGACACAAATAATATAAATTAGTGACGAAAAAAATAAGTTATCACAGTTAATCTAAACAATAATAGCAATTAATTATATTTTGTCACAAAAAATTTCGGATCTATTACGAAATGATAGTTACAAAAAAGTTGTCAATAATAACAAAATTGCACCATATCTTTGGTTCTTTGTACATGGAAATGCAACTTTTAACCACTTATTTCTTGCATTCGTTGCAAGAATACTATGTCTCATCTTTAATAATCAAGGCTAGCTTTGTTAAGTAAACGTTAAAAGATCATTGATATGCCATCGTGTTTCACATGAAGGGCCTACCCAAGTCATTTGTTTTCCTCTTAATCTTTTTCCTCCAAATCATCAAATTGTAGACAATGGCAAAAACAGATAACTCAACTATCTTATTCAAATAGTTATTATGTTATATGTTGTTAGTATTACTTAATAATTTGTTCTTTCAAGTGTTAATTAATTTAATTAAAATATGGTCTAAATTAATTGTAAATTTTTATTTTATTTTTATATTTGGAAAGGAATTCTTCCTACTTTAGTTGACAATATTATGCTTGCAATTTTAATTTGTTTCTTAATTAAATAATTTTGGTTAATTTGATGATAATATCAGTTGAACAGGAAATTTCAACTAAAAGTAGCACCCTCATGGTTTGAAGTTAACTACAATTCTTTCCAATTTTAAGAAATAAAGCCTATCCAATGACTACTGACTCTTCGAGTCAGTCTGAAAATCATGGAGCTATCCCCATTTTTCAGCTAGATATGAGAGAAGCTACCGTGAGATTTGATGATTCTTATTGTTTACCCATCACTAGCGAGCAAGTGCTTCCATCACCACGTATTCACCGTATTACACTATTACTTCACCGTGGACGACGTAAGCAAACTATCTGACATGTAGTGAAGTGACTTGAAACCTGATAAGTCATTGGGGTCCAGATGCAGGAGCTCCACGTTTCTGACCATGGCATCATATTGTTTCGTTAGGTGGCCGGCCGGCACAACTTTTCCGCGGTGAATCTTCCACGTTTTTCTTTTATAACGTTAACGCGGAACTAGCATCCTTATATTTTGCATTAATTCTTAAATACACATATTAATACTTGAATAACTTTTTTTTTTACATATATTAGTTAACGACAAAACAAATTAAACATTTAAATTAGTTGATAAATTAATAATTCAAAATCAAGATAAATTTATTGCAACAAATATTTATAAATTTGATATATTTTAACTTTTAAGTAGTTTTTTTTTCTAAATTTTATTGTAATTCATAATTATATTTTTAAATTAAAAGCTTATTAAAAATTTTATTTTAACAGTTAAATTACCCTTTTAGTGGCGAACTTGCAAATGTTTTTGATAAGACAACAAACGATACTATTTAGGGTTGATAGACGCTGACTCTTGGTCCCAAAAAATGTATATAAAATAAAAGTTGAACCACAACAAGGGAAGAAGAAAAAAAAAATTTCTAAGAGGTAAAGAGCCGCCCGTAAATCCTCCACCGTGTCTAATATGCAAAATATCACTGCTATATCAGAAAAGATAAAAAGGTAAATTTCTCTTGAAGATTAAAAAATTTTAATTTTTAAAATTTTAAAATTCTTAAAATTTTTAATTTGAAAATTTCTAAAATTAAAAAATAGTAATGAACAGATGTAATATGAATATCAAGCATAGATTAATCAAATATTATTTACATGATGATTCAACTGAGGTCTTAAACTTGAACCAAACTAATTAAATTTGAGACAAATTAATTTATTATAATCATTTTGAATTATATATTTAATTAATTTTGTCGAATTTGAGAGCTAAGTTAAATTCTCATGTTAGCGACATTTAATTAGTCTACTGTTAATGTTCATATTGTATGTATTTTATTGTTATTTTTTAAATCCAAATCCAAAAGAAGAAATTTTTTGAAAAACTGAAAACTAAAAAAGAGAGTTTCAAAAATTTTAAAGATTAAAGAATTAAAAAAAGATTTTTAAACTAAGAAGTATAAGTCTTTTACTTATTGAAAAAGATAACATATTCAAAATATCTAATCTTTTTTAACATTTTTAATTTAGTGCCTAAGCAATTTAATTTTTTAATCGAGTAATTGACCTTTTAAAATGTCAATAATTTAGTTTAAAATTTTATTTTTAATGATGTGATAAGTCTACACGTAAATGTTCATTTATTAATCACATTAATAAAGACTAAAGTTTTAAATTGAATTATTAAAATTTTAAAAAGTTGATTATTCAATTGAAAATTTTAAAAATTTAAACTCTAAATTTAAAATTTTAAAAATTTCGGATCTTCAATAAAATTTTCTGTCACACAAAGATGCAATATTTTTTGCACTTGCTTTTATATAAGAATCTTGTGTATAATTAAGAAAGCATCAAACTTATGATTTTGTTTGAGTTTTATACAGAAATGATTGGCTAGTTTAAATCTCGAAAAGGCATGTCTTAAAAATTGATGATTGTTGAGAAATAAAGAACTTGTATTTAAGATCTTAATTATATATATATATATATATTCCCATGTGGTAAACGCTGCATTTCACCCAGAATTGACAATGGGAAAGAAACAATTCAAAAAGGTTACGATTGCTCTGTCATGCAAATTTCTCGTGGTCGATATATTCCGTTCCTTTGCATAATTCTTGTACTCTTATGGCTTCTTTTACAAAACCATCACGACGAAATTTACACAGTTACCGAGGAGAATCTTCAACCTCAAAGAAACAAGCCAAAGCAAAAAGCTGAAAAACCATGAGTAAACCCAAATGACAATCGACGTCTATGATTCAATGTTTCAACAAAGGCTCTAAAATAATACTTGTGTCAAGTTTTACACTCAATCGAGTTCAAAAGACCGAGTTACTATAACATTACAATATTAGACTGCCAAATGGTAAACTGTTCACTATTGAATGTTTCTTTAATAGGATGCTTCATCATTCAAATTTTACATATATTTGTTTCAAGTTTAATAGGTATTTCAATTGAAATTAGACACTACAGTAGAATCTCTTTAAATTGATACTCGGTAAATTAATAAACTCTCTAAGATAATATTTTTCTCCGGTCCTAACTTGGTCCAGTTGAAAATTTAACAAATTTCGATAAGATAATAAGATAATATTTTTTCAAAATATCCCTATGTAAATATAGGGTTCCATTAATATCATAAATTAATAATTATATAAACTTACACAAATATAACTAAGACAATTTAGTGAAATATG
>JAOQMP010000210.1:8646585-8661484 GCA_027563575.1 Erythroxylum pedicellare
GATCTAGTGGATAAAGGTTAAAGAAGAGGAAGCGCTTGGTAACTCTCTAGTAATATATGCAATTTTTAGTACTATAGATGAAGGATGTTTCAGTATGATATCAACATGTCAATCAACAAAAGAAGCTTTTCATACATTACAAAACCGTACATAAAGGATCACAATCGGTGATAACATCAAAAATTAAAATGTTGACTACTAGATTGAAGAGTTTAAGATGGAGGAAAGTGAAACTATTAGAGACTTTCATACATGATATCAATAATCAAGCACATCAAGTTGGTAAGAAGTACTCAAATCTATAACTTGTCAAGAAAACTTTAAGATCATTGCCTTCTAGTTCAGACTGAAGATTGCAACTATTGAAGAAGTTCCTAACATTAATGAGTTATCTTTGGATAAGGTAATTGGACTTCTCACAAACTTTAAGACAACTTGTTGAGAGACAAGCATGAGATGAATAAAGAATTGACACTTCAAGCTGAAGTTGCTAAACTTGTGGATGGTTCAAGAGACGATTCTGATGAAAATTTAGATCTAGTGGTGCTACTAAGAAATTTCAGCAAGTGGTTGAAGAAGGTAAAGAAAGATAGACCTGAGTTCAGGCAAAATGGTGGGAGTTCATCTAACAATAATTTCAAACAGAAAGCAAAAGCATAAAAGGTGAAAAGAAGGAAAAGAAGATATGATGTCACAAGAGTCAAGGTTTCGAGCATACGTAAGTAGAGTGTGCTAACACTTTTAAAAGGAGAAAAAGGAAGTCTTACACCAGCACTTAGAGTGAAAACGAATTTAAAAGTGAGTATGATAGAGAAAAAGATATTGTAAGTCATCATGATGTGTTGGCTGCTTTATATAAAGAAAGTTTAAGTTGCCTACTTACTAGTAACCAGTGAAGAAACTAAATATGAAGATTAAACTCTAATTCTGATAGCAATAGTGATGTTAGCAACTTATAATTGAAAAAGGAAGATGTCTGCAAGGCTTATGAACTAATGTATAGAAAATGGATGAAGACGTGAAAACCAAATGAGAAGTTAAAGAAGGAGAATTCTACCATGAAAGATATTATTCAAGATTTGGAGATAAAGTTATGGTCAACAAAAGATGAACTTGATGAAACCAAGGTAAAGCTGATCAATACAGAGATCTTAAGATGGCAGCACCAAGTAGTTAGATGAATTGTTGGAAATTGACAAAAACAGAGGGGATTTTTAAGATGTTGGATAAAAAGGTGAATGTCCTTTAAGTGCATAATGAGTAAAATGGTAAAGTTAGATTTGTCAAAGAAGCAAGATCAAGTTAGCAAGGAGAAATTTCAAAAAGAAGCAAAAAGTTTGTGCCTACATGACACTATTCTAGTGTAAAAGGTCACATAAGGCCAAATTACCACAAGTTGCTGCAAATGCTATTCATAATGCTCACGATAGAAAATTCAGACATTCTTGGAAGAACTTTCAGCAGCAGAAACTATCAAAACATATTTTTTTAGAAAGAACCAACCGTAAGTACTTGTGACTCTTAAATCCATGTGTGTCACTTCTCATAATGAGTGATACTTTGACAGCTGGTGGTCAAGGCATATGACAGGTGAAATAAGCTATTTGATGAATTATCAAAGTTCTATGGATGTCCACATTACATTTGGTGATGGAAAGAAAGTAACAGTGATTGGTAGAGGAACTCTTTTCATGGATGGATTACCTCATTTAAAAAAAGTGCTTTATATGGATGGTTTAAAAGCTAACTTGATGAGTATTAGTCAACTTTATAATAATGGGTTGTTAGTAAAGTTCACTAGTGATGAATGCAAGGTGTTAAACCAACAAGAAGATTGTATAGTAAGCAGACGAAGATTGGTCGATATTGCTACATTTTGTAGGTTATTACTTCCTACAATTTAGCCACATATGATGATATGACTCTAACGACACCAAAAGCTTGGTCACGCAAATTATGACCTCATCAACAAGTTGAACAAATCTGAAGTAATAAGAGGATTGCCTATAATGAAGAAAGATGACAAGGCTATTTGTAGCACTTGTCAAATGGGAAAATAGATGAGAGCGTCACATAAGAAGGTAAGAAATGTTACAACTTCTCAAATACTGAATTTGATTCATATGGATTTGGTAGGCCATGCTAGTCTTAGTAGGATGAGGTATTTCTTGACATAAGATAATGACTACTTAAGATATACATGGCTAGCTTTCTTGAAAGAAAAATCAGATGCTTTTGAGGTGTTTGGAAACTTATGTTCATATCACAAATAAAAAAAGCACGACCATTTTTCATTTCATTCGAGAGCCAGTGAAGACTAAAGTTGTAGTTCTTTCTTATGAAACAATAGAGAAAGAATTGTTTGATATTTTTACGAAATCTCTTGACTTTATGAGGTTTGAACTTTTTTGTAAGGTACTAAGACTCTATTCTTTATAACTTTGAAACTTATTGATGTACCAAAAAAAAGGGGCAAGGGTATTTGACAGAAATGGGGCAAGGGTATTTTACCCTATTTTATTTTTTTCTCCATTGTAGCCTCTGTCTTATGCTTGATTGGCTTCCTTTTGTGATCACTATCTTCTTTTGGCATTGATTGTCCCAATGGGTAGATATGAACTTGTTGATATCTATAATTTTGTTGGTGACAGTTGACAGTTGACAGTTGACATTGACCTTGACTTTATTTTTCAATATCTTTTATCATGATTGTTTATTTTAGGGGAAGTTTTCATTTCTCTTATTCAGGGGGAGATTTTGATGCAACAAATAATGCAAAAAGGAGGATATTGTTAAGATACTCTATTTTATTTTTGGCATTATTTGTATTTTAATTCATTTAGGATATCTTTTGTAATAAGAAAGTTGATTTGGTATAGGATTCTAACTATCTTAGAATATATAACATTCTAGAAGTTAATATTTTTGTAGAATGAATGAATTCTAAAAGAATAAATAATTTTAAAGGAAGGACTCGTGGGATATCTATAAGCAATTGATGGTGTGAAAAATGATTATCAATTTTTTGGTTGCTGTGCGTTGGTGCTTTTCTTATATCGATTTCAAAGTTTTACAACAAACTTTTGTTTGAAGACTCTCTGTGATTATGTTTTACTATTGTTGCACAAACATGAGAGCATTTTTTCACTCAAGTGATTTTTTTTCTCTTATTCTTGATTTAATCACTTGATATATTCTTCTTTTTGTTTCATTCTTTCTTTTAAAACCCTTTATTCAGGTTAGTATGAGTTAGTCATGCTGTTGGGTGTAAAATACTCTTACAAGGTGAGTACGAGTGGATAGCTTCAAGAAGTGAGTGGTGTTAGTTCCGTAAGAGTCTTTTATAAGTCTATTGTACTACCGTAGAAGTTGATTAATTTGGATGAGAACCCATAGACATAAGTCATGTGTGTTGTATCGTGTTAACAAATTTCTTGTGTTTTGTGTGATTTATTTGATGGATGCTTAATTTATTTGCTTGCAAAAGAATTTTGAAAATCACAATTAAGAATTCGAGAAATTACAGTTGCTTGTCCTGTTGTTTCGAAAGAATTAACTGTAAATTTTAGTTAGAAGTAACTATGACTGAACAGAAATTTTGCAGACTTTCGACCTTGAGTTTTTCATATCCAATGGTGATTAGAACGAATACGAAACTCCTTACACATTATACAAACTTAAACAAGAGAGTCAACATTATAAACCGAAGAATTTTAAGCCAGTCATTTACAATATGTTCATGCACAGATTCTATTTTCCAAATATCTACTCCCCGTTTATTTTCTTTTTATCAGGTATTTTCACGCAACTTGCATATCTCTTGCTTGTTGTCGGTTTGTTTTTATTCCTGATGTCATCACATGGTGATCGAGGTGACGATCATCCTCCAGGATAGTTACGAGCAATAGTAGCTTCATCAAGTCAGAATGATGAAAGGAGAAAAAAAGAAATGAAAAACATGTTGAATGCTCAAGGGTTCCGCGGCTGCTAATTAAATTACTGATGCTATTAAGTCTAAGAGTGAATCATCTGACAAGCTAGCATATGAGATACTAGCTGCGATGACTTCCTGGAAGGTGAGCGATCGCACAAAAAGATTAATATTTCAGTTTTATACTGAAAAGTTTCCCATAGAACAAAGAACCGTCTTGAAGGATGATATCTCAAGCCCGAAATTCAAAACGAAGGTTTTGAAAGCAGTATTTCTGTTGAAGGTAAGAGTCCATTATTGGTTGTCTACAAGTACGTGGTAACACAAACATTATCTTAATCGAGTCTAAGATTCCAATCCAAAATTTAGGTCGAACCCGTGATTTGTTTGTCTTCAAAAAGTTGACGTGGTTACAGATGTCTTTTCATATTGTGCAGGAGCTAACAGAATCGAGGCTGGCGAAGAGAAGGGGACGGTAGCTGTCACAGCAGAAGCAGACCCTTGTGACATTATTGTCCGAACAAGAAAAACAGGGGAAGCACGTAAAGGTTGTGAGCGTTGGACCACCGCCGAAACCAGCAACTCAAAATAAGCCCGACGGTAAGAGAACATGGTGGAGAATAACGTGTTGGGATATGGGCCTCACACATTTCCACAGTGCCAGAGAATCGTTTTTGTTCCAATATTCCGGTACGAATACGACGACCTAAAGCCTTCCTGCACTGTCTTGTGACTGTTGTCAGGGTGGCTCCACCACGGCCTTAAAAGAAGCAAAGTGGGTAAGTACTCCATATCTGATTCAATGATATGTATGATTGAAGGTAGGGTTGCCCAGCGCTGGTTGGGTTATTGTGCACTGCGTACATGTGGGAGCTCTGATAGAAGCTAATAAGCACGGATAGGACATGAACACGCGAAATGATATGGACATCAATACGGGATATACAACTTTTAAAATTTAGTAGATACAAATATTATACAATTTAGAATTAAAAAATTCAGAATTTATAATATAATACATATTGATTGGTGTGTTTAAAGACTTTCATCATTACGATAGTTCACACATATTTGATACTTTATAAGCCCCTTTAAAGCATATATTTTATAAAGCATATATTCCATTAAGTCGTATTTAAGCGGTCTCCAAACATATCCAAGTGTATCCATAGTATGTCAGGAGGTGTCCGATAAGCAGATACCGTGTCCGTGCTTCATAGAATAGAAGAATTCCTTTGCGTGTAACACAATTATTAGGAGATGCTTGATTTCTGAAGACAATTATTACTTCTGTTGCAGTCTCATTGGTATTTGAAAATTTCCTGATTTCTTCCCGTCTCTCCGTCATCAAAGCGCTAAAAGAAGAAGAAGATAGAGAATGGTCCATGTTGAATTATTCATCTTGACTTTGTCTTCTCGCTCAATGCGATGATGTCTAAACACCTCCCTTGATAAACAAAACAAAGAATCAACATTTTTAAGGGTATGATTGTGGATAGATGACAGTGTTGTCAGAACAATTTGATAAATCGTAAGGCTCTGAGATTGGAGAAGTAGATATTCGATTTCCCCATGTCAAATATGTTGTAAGTTCACAACAACTGTTAGAGTTGACATGAAATTATTGAGAGGACAATATCCATTTTTTTACGTCTTTCCCTTCTGTGCAACTCAGTATCATGTCAACGAACACCCTCCATAAAGAAAGTAAGCCTTTCGTTATCTTTGTTAATAACGCAATCGTTTCAATGTTTTTGGACAAATTCTCTTTTAAATTTTAATTAAAAAATAAATAAAGATTTTATGGGAGGTAACACTTTGGCTTCAAGTAGATATGAATTAATATAATACTATAAATTAGTGAATTCTTAAACAAATTTCTTATTGAACATTCTTTAATCTAACCATCAAGAGTATCAAACCAACTTTAGCATGCTAGATTATATTATTAAATAATAAATAGTGATTACAATGTATTAAAAGAACCTTGAGTTCACTTTTATTTTTAGTTTTCTATTCAAATATAGAAGAAAAAGGTTTATTTAAGCCTCGTCCATTTTTTATTGTAAATTTTATAAAATAAAATCAAATAAAAATATATTTGTTTGAGCTTACATTTCAATTTTTTTCGATTTCAAACCAAATATATTAAGCTTATGAATTATCAAAATTTTAGAGTAATGTCCAATTATATATGTCTTATCATCGAGTTAAGAATATCAACTCACAAAATTCCAATAGAATTATTAAGAGAAACATATTTCATAAATAATTATGATGTTAAATAATAAACAATCTCATAAAAATAACTTAAATTATTAAACACTAAACTTAATCTATAAATACATGTAATCACATTGGAAAATAACTCTGTAACTCTACAAGAGCCACCTAGCTCAATTTAACTGTTACATCCACTCTAAGTCCTTGTGCTCTTCTTTAAACCCTTACTTAGAATTATCACATGTAACAAGGTAGCGTATATCAACTAAATAAAAACGTAAATAATATAATAGTAAAAATCTTACATTACCATAATATGAATTATGAAATATGAAACACAAAATTCTTAATTCATATTTATATGGCACTTTAAAATCTTTGTACCTACTTCTTGATATGTTTTATGTAATGTCTGTCATAATGTACGTAACCTTCCTTTATATTTTTACGAAGACGCTGTTTTTGTGATTTGAATATGTGACCATAAGGTCACAAAAGAATAACTTTACTGGTTGCTCCAGTGCTCATCCTTAGTACTAAGCATTAGTAAGATAAAAATATCATAGCAATAGCTACACACAGTAGTGTCACAATATCCATCCAATTCCTTGCAGTTAATTAAAAGAAATATTGAATACTTTGTCTCGACCAATGAATTTATAATTATTTAAATATTATCTAGAATAATATATTGGTCAACAAAAGGGTACTCACATCATTCTAGTTCTAATTTATTCATCTAAAATAAGGAATCATCATATGTCTTAATCTAGTATGAATTAATATACCTCAACCAATCATTGCACTCTACCACATATCTTTTAAAACATAATAAATAATGCAATCATCAATCACAATAACATAAAACTTATAAGACATTAACACCAATATAATGTCAAACCTACATACAATTTAAAATGTAGAAATACTACCTTTAGGACACCCTAAACATAACACATGTACCATAATTATATGTCAACAATCACACCATTTTACAACAATTAAGCATACATAATCCTCCATAATTAAACAGTTAGCTTAAGGTTTATAATTAATGATTTTGAAGATAACTTTATAATATTTCAAAATTTAAAATTGATTTATTTCCTTATATAGGCAACGATATAATTCTTAAAAGGAAATAAAATTATAGGATAATTGCTTCATTTCTTGTAGGAAACCTCTTTATGAACTTACTAGATTAGAAATGGTTCCATGACATTCGGAAGAATCTCATTAATTCGAATAATTAGCTCCGGAAGCCTTGACAGAATGTTTATCTTAACTTCTGAATATCGAAGATTTTAGCAGAGATCATATAAAAGATTAATCAATGGCTAGTTGAAGAAAATGTCTATTTAAAGAAGAAACCACAAAATTTGCAAATAACAGACTTATACTTGCGAACTACCTTAGCAGCATCAATATTCTTGAAAGTTATATCAAACTCTTTTTGACTTAGAAAGTGAAATCACTCTATTGAGAGAGACTATTGAATCCTTTATACATTACTTGTTGAGAGCTTGTAGAGGTTTGTTAAACACTATGAGTGTGGAAGGTTAAAGAACCTTAAAAAATATGTACTTGTGTGCTTAGAAAGGCTCGCGAAAATTTACTACTCGGAGTTTATAGTGAAATACTCAAGTAGAATACTTGGGGACTGAATGTAGGCTTCGTTATAAGCCGAAACAATATAAATCGACCGTATCACTCTCTCTCTTAACTTTTAAAAATTTTCATTATAGTGTTTGTGTTTTTAACTTGCAAGAAGCTCTTTCAGTTTTACAATAGGCTCCTTCTGTTTTATATCGCAAGAGGTTCCTTTCATTTTGATAACAGGCTCTTATCAATTAATAGGCTCATTTCTTTTTTAGTGTTAGTAAGCTCCTATCAATTAACAGGCTCCTTTCCTTTTGAGCGTTAGCAGGCTCCTTTTGTTTTTAAACATTTAACAAGATTATTTCATTTTCAACGTTAACAAGACGTTTTCGAAAGTTGATAGGACTCTTTTATTTATAGATTTCTTTTGTTTAGAAGGATATTATCAATTTGAAAGTACTTTGCAAATTTTCTTATACATAATTCACCCCTTTTGCATGTGTTTGCTTTATCATGAACAACTTATGTAACATGCAACAAATCATAAAAATTGCATTCAAGAACTCAATAATAGAGAAAACACAAATTCTAATAACCTAATTGATATACATAACTTGTTTCTTATAAGAATCATACCTTAAACTATTTTTCTATGAAAAATTGATCAATTGCTACGTAATTTTCTACTAATGATGATATATAACTACTAAAATTATATTTTTTCCTTTTAGAATTTGTTTCTTCTATACCTCCCATCATTTCTCTCGATGTTCTCTCATCTTTTGTATATTCATTTTTTTTATAAATCATTGACTAAGTCTTTAGAATTTCCTTTTTAAAAAAAGGTTCCATGACTAGTTCGATCAACTGATATCTCTGAAATTCCAATTTGATCAATCAATGTATAGATTCAATAAGTTGATTTTGCCTCTAAAAGATTAGTTTTAACCAATAGCCTAGAATTTTCGAAATACTCCTACATTGTTAGATTAAATGGAGTTTTAGTTAATTAATATACTTCATAAGTCTCCAAAACTAACGCAAAAATGTATAAGCACTAACCTCAACCAAAATTAGTCTATTCTTCATTATGCTTATAATTAATCAGTTCTAAACCTCTCAACATCATAATCATTTTTAGAAAATGATCAAAAACTTCATAAACTTCAAAACTTCACATATAATAAAGTCCAAACATCCGGAATAAAAGTAATCATAGTAATGCATAAATTCATAAAGCATCAGTTGACTAAGGATGTCAATGGGTTAGGCCACGGTTATGGGCCAACCCATCTCGACCCGCCAGGCCCAGGCCACACGGGTTAAGGGTCTGGTCGGGCCATGAGCAGCCCAGGCCTGACCCAGCCCGTTGACATCTCTAATCAGTTGATGCTTTACAACTGGTTATTGTAATGATTAATTTTGGCTCTAATAGTTAATAAAGGTCTGCAAACCCTATAAATACATGTTTTTCTCATTGTTTTTAGCATTAAAAAGCATTTGAGTATCTTTTACACACTTTTTAAAGTGTTTTTCAACCATTTTAGCATTCTTTTTGTCATTTTGTGTGAGTGTGTCTCTTTGGAGTTATCAAATTCATAAAGTAAGATATTTAAGTTATAAGCTTTGTTTAGGTATTATATTATTGTACTTGAGGATGTGCCGTATGAAATTGAGGTTCCTTTACATTGCAAAGAAGGATAGAAAATTTCATTAGAATTTGTAATCAACTACTTCTCTCTCCCCCTCCTTTTGGGTGACATTAGGTGCTAAAACTAAAGTCTAGCTTATAGCAGGTCTAAGTAAAATTAAATTCCTAACAATAGATGTGTAAGGAATCATTTCCATTATTAAGTGTTCTAATTCATTCTTTGGGCATTTAATGGAGATCAGCTTACACTAGCACCTATTTTGAACCATTATCATGATCCTTTGCAAGAAATTAGAGGTCCAATGACTAGGGCAAAGACAAAATACATGAAGATAGCTTTAAAAATATTAGTCATAAAGATGCAAGAAAATGAGGCTATTTAAGATGAATATGATGCATTGCTAAGATTAATTACTTTTCTATTTGTTGTTAGAGATGGAATATGCTTAATACATGAAGAACAAAGCTTGGAGAATGTCTATTAATGTGGCATGCTTGGTTTAAGATAAATGGAGCCCAAATTCCATAATTAAGATGTACTTAAGGGCTTTAGTTCATATTGTGTTATTAGTTATCATGTTTTATTATAATTGGGCTATAACTTAATTATAAAGCCCAAATTTGTTAGTATTATTTTATAGTTGTTTTCTATTTTCCTATTTAGGTTAGACTTGACATGGACTTAATTTCTAACTTGATTAGGATTTCATAAATTTCTAATCTAATTAGGATTCCTTATGAAATTAAAGATATAAATTGAAATAGGATTCCTAGAGTATGAGCGGAATTAGTATTAGTCGTTAGTGTTTGAATCCTTGTTACATTTGATAAAGAACTCTATTCTTCTTTTCCTTTTAGGATTCTAGTTCTTAAGGATTTTATGCCTATAAAAAGCTATCTTATTAATGTAATTTGTGCATCATCCATACAGAAATCAATTTGAGAGTTTTCTCATTTCTGTGAGAATTTCTTTTATAAAAGGCTATCTTATTAATGTAATTCGTGCATCATCTATATAGAAATCAATTTGAGAGTTTTCTTCATTTATGTGAGAATTTCCTTTTGGTTCTTCAATAATAACTTAAAATAATCTTATTGAAGCAATTTATGTTGATCAAAATCCTTATAGCTTTATTTCTAATTAGTGGGTTTATTAGGGATAAGTTTCCTTGATTGATTTAAAGACAATCCTATGTTCTAATTCCATAAGATTTGGGTCTTAGGTAGTTTTCAACATAAGATTTGCATTATTTGGTATCAGAACTTTAACTCTTGAAATTAGTTCCTACTTATCCTTTAAGTGTTTATTTCCTTTATTCTTTTTTATACTTGTGTCATTTATCATCTATCTATCCAATTCTTTCTATCCTAAATTCTTTTCAATTCATCATTCACTTTGTGCGTTCTTCTTTAATCAAAGTTGTTTATTCTCTTTTCTTTTGCGTTTTTGAGTTAGTTCGCATCGTATATATAAATAAAATTAAAAAAGTAAAAAATGAAAAGTAAAAAAGTAAAAGTAAAAAATATGCAACAAAACATAAATTATAATCCTTTTTCTATTTTAGAAGAAGATTATTAGTTTTGTTTCATCCTTGTTACCTTTTTATTAGTTTAGTTAACCTATTATTTAGGTCAATTCATCCTTGTTACCCTTTTGTTAAATTTTCTTCCTTTTTTCTTTCTTGTTAATCCTAATTTTTATCAACCAAAGTAATACACTTTATTGTTACTTGTTATTTTGGTAGGACCATTGATAAAGTTCCTTTTAAAGGGCTTCTAAGGGGAAATTGAGAGATAGAATGTAAGAGTGGTAAGAAAATCATCAAGAAAAGCCAAAATTGAACGAAACAAGAGTGATTAAGTGAACTAATCTTGAGCATAAACATGTAAGGGAGTCATGAGGAAAACCAATATTTGTTACTAACATTCTGTTTATAGATTTAAACATGAGTAATGGAGGAGATAATGTAGACTTCGATCTCATGATGTTCATAAGGTCTACCTAGGACCAATTTAATGTTCTAAACATAAGATTAGATAGTTTAGAGTCTCTATCAGAACCTAAATTCTCTAAGAAACACATACTTAAAGGGGAAGAAAAGGATGACTTTGATTATGATAAGATTAGTTATATGAAGGGAAAAAGGGTTGATCAAAACAAGATAACAATTTGGGAAGTATTAAAATGAAAATCCCTACCTTTCAAGCGAAGAATGATCCTGAACTATATTTGGAGTGGAGGAGGAAGGTAGAACAAAATTTTGATTATCATAATTACTTTAAGGAAAAGAAGGTTAAAGTAGCAATATTTGAATTGACAGATTATACTTGTATTTGGTAGGATCAATTTGTGATTAATGGGCATAGGAATAGTGAGAGACTTATTCAATCATATGAAGAAATAAAGACAATAATGTGTATAAGGTTCATAACTAGCCATTATCATAAGGACTTGTATGTAGAAAGTTGTAAAAGGATCGTAAGGCAATTATGGATAAAATCATTGGTGGTTTGAATAAAGAGATAACTTAAAAAAAAGAGTGATTGATAAGTTAAAAACAAATAAATGCTTAAGAAAAAAGAAGAATGAAAAAAAGAGTGAGTATGTGTAAAAAAGTGAAAAGAATATAGTGATATACAATGATAGTTTTTTTTAGAATGTGGAGTGGAAAATATATAGAAAAGAAAGAGAATTGATGCTTTTGTTAGTACCTGTGAGATTAAGAGTGTCACATTAGTAAGGTAACAACTATTTCTACTTTTGCATTAGGATATTTTTTAAAACTAACAATCTTAAAACTTCTTCGCTTACTAAGCCATACAAAATTCCAAAAGATACATGCACTTTTTTCTGATACGATTCTCTCCTTCTTTTCTCTGAAGCCTCGACCATTTCTTGTATGAAAATCACTTGATATTTATATACTTTCTGTCAAAACAATAGGCATCGTTTTTGGTGTGTACTAAAGTTAAAATAAAAGTCACGGATAGTTGGCCAAATGACCAGCCATCCCACACATCTCCTGCCTATAAATAGTTTAGGCAGGAGATGAAGAGAGCAAATCATCTCAGAAATCTCTTCTTCTATTAAATCTCCACAAAAGTTTAGAGAGTGTTTTTCATTAGTTGGTGTTTCTCTTTGTAAAATAGAGAGAGGTTGTACTCCTAAATTTTATAGTGAAATTCTTCTATCATTGTCCGTAGTTTTTACCCTAATTTAGGGATTTTTCACGTAAAATCTGTCTGTTCATTACTATTCTTTCATTCTTATTTAGCTACGAACCTGCTCTAATCCGGTTGATATCTACAACAAGTGGTATCAGAGTGAGGTGAGAAAATTACAATGAATTTTTTAGCGTAATTCGTTCGGAGTTTAGATGAACATAGTGAAAGTTGGTGAACAGTAACCACAAAAGATGACAATTTTTCACACATTTATTTTTACGTTAAACTGTGTAGTTAGTGTAATTCAAGTATACAATACTATTCACATGTATGGTATGATTCATACATATGTATACGGTACTATTCACATATGCAAAATTAAGCCAAAATTCTGTTCATGATAGAAGCAATGATAGTAAAATTTGAGGTTGAAAAGTTCCATGGGAGTAATTTCTCATTATGGAAGTTAAAGATGAAGGCTATCTTGAGAAAAGATAATTGTTTAGTAGCCATCAACAAAAGGCCAACAACATTCATAGATGATAATAAGTGGAATGAGATGGACAGGAATGCTATTGCAAATCTTTATCTGACACTAGCATATGGGTGTTATCAAGCATAGAGGCGAAGAAGGCAAAAGAGATTTGAGATCATCTCATAAAATTGTACGAGGCCAAATCACTCTCACAATAAAATTTTTCTGAAGAGGAAACTATACATTTTACGCATGGTGGAATCCACTTCAGTGATAGAGTACTTAAATACAGTACTTAAATACTTTATTTTTCCAACTCACATCATTGGGGCACACCATAGAGGTAAGTGAATGTGCGAAACTTCTACTCCAAAGTCTACCAAATCCGTATGATCAACTTATCATTAATTTATCAAACAACACAGACACTCTAGTCTTTGACAATATTGCAACTGCTATTTTGGAAGAAGAGAGTCGGTTCAAAAGTAAGGAAGACAGGTTGGCAAATTCGTAACAAATGGAGGCCTTGGTAGTGACGAGAGGAAGATCAATAGAACGTGGCCCAAGTGGGAGTCATAGTCATGGTAGATCAAAATCTAAGAGTAAGAAAAATTTCAAGTGCTACAATTATGGCAAGAAAGAGCACCTGAAGAAGGATTGTTGGAATCTGAATAAGAAAGATTCTATTCCTCAAGGAAATACGACAAATACTTCAGATGATGGAGGTGCAATGGTCTGTGAAGTGGTAACGACTATTGGAGGTAAGAGAAGATTTGATGATGTATGACTTCTCGATTCAGCAGCCACTTTTCATATGACCTCTCGAAGAGAATGGTTCCACAAGTATGAATATGTCTCTAGAGGATTTACGTACAGCTATAATGATCAAGCTCTAAAGATCATTGGTATCGGCACCTTCAAATTAAAAATATATGATGGAATAACTCAGACTATTGAAAAAGTGTGATTTATGGAAGGCTTAAAGAAGAATTTATTGTCTGTAGGACAACTGGATGATCTAGGTTTCAGATTTAAGATTCAAAATAAGATCATGAAGTGATTAAAGGAGCACTGGTATTTATGAAAACATAGAAGATTGTTGTAAATTTGTAAATGCTGATGGGAGTAACTTTGCAAGAAGGAGAGACATCTGTTGCAGTGACTAGTCCATATGACAAATTTGTAATGACGTGACATAAAAAGATTGGACATATGTCAAAATAAGGAATGAAGATACTTGTAGAGAAGAATCTACTTCCAGGTCTCACAAAAGTATCACTACCCTTCTGTGAGCATTGCATTGTGAGTAAGCAGCATCGATTGAAGTTTAACACATCAAAGTTCAGAAGCGAAGAAATTCTAGAATTGATTCACTCTGATGTATGGTAAGCACCAGTTACATCCCTAGGAGGAGCAAATTTCTTTGTATCATTCATTGTTGATTATTCGAGGAGATGTTGGGTGTTTCCTATCAAGAGGAAGGCATATGTGTTTCCAATTTTCAAATTTTACAAAGCGCGGGTGGAACTCGAATCTGATAAGAAGATCAAATGTTTGCGCTCAGATAATGGAGGCAAATATACTAATAAAGAATATGATGAATTTTACAAACAAAAAGACATTAAAAGGCAGTTCATGATGACATACACTCCTCAGCAAAGTGGAGTAACAGAGTGGATGAATAAAACTCTGTTGGAAAGAAGAAGAGTGATGTTGAGAAATGCAAGATTAAATAAGAATTTCTAGGCAGAAGAAGTCAATACTGCCTGTTAAGTGATGAATCGAGCTCTATCAACTATAACTGAGTTGATGACACTGATGGAAATGTGGACTAGTAAACCAGTGAATTATTCCA
>JAOQMP010000210.1:8700193-8707937 GCA_027563575.1 Erythroxylum pedicellare
TCTATTTAATAATAATTATCTAATTATTATATAAAAGTTTCGTATTGTAACATATAATAAATATATATATATATATATTATAATTATGTTAGGCAAAGGTGAATCAAAATTAACTTAATGAAAATCTAATTGGCAACAAGTTTTTAAATCCTCATGAAATGGTCCTATATTTCTTCTTACTTAATCAAAAATGACGTCTTTTACCTTAACAACAAACGGTGTTAGTTTCTATTAAGTTATTAAGATGAAAAGGAACCTCTCTTTGTTTTCGTGTCAGCTGTCAACATTGGTCTTCATTCACAGCATAATTACCATCGTCCCCTCTCTTATGCTAGTCGTGTGATATGGTCATCACTATCGAAGAAGCGTCCTTACTTGTGTTGGTGTTGTTCTTCTTTTCTATTTTCAAACCCTCCTTCTTATGCTCTGTTTTACTAATACATTTAGGTGTTTATTGTGAGTTTTTTTTGTTTTACAATCGATCTATGGGTTTTATTTGTGTTTGTGTTTGGAAGATGATTTATTTGCTTCCTTTCTTAGTTGTATATGTTATGATTTTTCTTTACCACCTTCAATGCTTCTTAGAGGAAAGCTTGCTAACTATTTGATGAAATGTCTGTGAGAGTATTTAACTCTTTTTGTTGTTAGGGAAAAATAGTCTTTTTTAGTATAAACCAATTGTTCATATTAAAAATTTCACATTTTTATTATAATATAACCTTATATAGAAAATACTATATTTTTGTACATAAAGAACATGGTCATGTGTACTCTACTTTAAATTCTAAAATTCATATATAATATAAAGGGTAAATGGATAACTTTCATTTCAATAAGGGTAACTTTCATCTCAATATATAGGTAGATTGAAGATGCATAACTACTAAACTGTAGTACTTTGACTTAGCATCAAGAATTTAAATCAACATAATAAATTTTATACTAAATTGACTTTTCAGAATATAACTCTTAACATTAATTCATCGAGAAATGTCGACGTGGCGACTAGTTTCCAATGTTGGAAATGAAGTTCGCTGGGAGGAATGTGCCAAAATTGTCCCTAATGACGAAAAAATAATTCTAGAATAAATACCCTCTTTATACACAAATATCTACTTGCCTTCCATGGCCGATCTTCCTCTTCAAGGTTTTTACTATCATCTAAACTACTGTACTTTCTTTATTTTCTGGATCTCATTTCCTGTTATGAAGCTATTATATATAAGAACATTTGATTCTATATGCTATATGTTGTGTAAAGCTTCCTTGAATCTTCAAAAGAACATAGATGGAAGTGGAGGCGGTGGCAATGTCACGATAATGTAACAACCACATACCCCCTGAGAGAATATATAGATGCCACACAAAATATACCTAACACATAACTTACCTAACACATACCAAGATACTCCAGAAGTTCCTTGAAAATAAAGCAACATAATTCACATTTATAATTTGTTGAGTTAAAAACTAAACATATCATACATCTTGTACTTATCAAAATACATGCCATACATCTTGTACTTATCAAAATGTCTTATCATATTGAGTACAATTCAAAAACAAACTGAACATTTTCTAAATAAAACACGTCCTTCTTGGCCACATCTTCTTATCAGAACCTATACAGAGGCAAAACCACCATGCTAAGCATATAGCTTAGTGGGGAATAACTAAACAAGATATATAATGGTGATTGTTTCTAATAGTCGTTTGACATTCACACGCGCTAAATCAAATTATATCAAAAACAATATTTAGTTGATCCATATAAAGAGTAAATAGACCATTAAAAGCATCATAATAGAATATAATTTATCAGAACAAATCATATAAGTTTCAGAAACATATCATCTGTACTTCAGAACAAATTGTATAAGTCTCAGAACAGGATATATCTGTGTCAGAACAAAATATAACTTGTATCAAATTAGAATATATAATATATCAGATCAGAGCTTATCTTGTATCAGATTAGAACGTATCTTGTATCAAATCAAAACTTATCAAAACATAAAATAGAATAGCCTGCTTGTCCTTTCTACGGAACTGGGTAACGAGACCAAAACAGAAGATACCTATGATTAGTTTCTCAGAAACAGAAGAGATTGAAGTCTTTAATATAGAAGACACTAAAGTGTCTGAGATTAGAAGACACCAGAGTGTCAAGTATAGAAGACACCAGAGTGTTTAGATACAAAAGACACCTTAATTTCTAGTTATAGAATTAGCTATAGACCATTTTAGGCACGCCTGTTTACCGATGACTAGGACTTAATAGTTTTAAAAACAAAACACTTCAAATTTTAGAATCACATGTAAGTGATGTAGTGCATAACATATGACTTTATTCCATTTTTCTCAAATTTAAAATATTAATTCACATTTGATCAAACTTAACATGCCTTATAAACATAATCATTTTACATCTCAGAATCACATGATAGAGAAATAATGCATGAGTATGAATTTACTTCTTTATGCTCAATTTGAATGCATTCATTCATGCCCAAACAAATTCAATAAGTCTTATAAATGTAAACATTTGTAACAATGCATCGATGATAGCTTTAAATGATTACATATTATACATATATCCACACAAATTCCTAATTCACAAGCAATCACACCTAATTCTCATTACTCATGTTCTTTAAACCGTATTTGCATTAATAAGTATACTTCATTCCTTTAACAACACATAAGTTTCAAAATTAGATACTTTGTTACTAAATAAAACCTTCCTTAAGTTATGACCTCAATTAATAATCTAAACCTTATTAAACCTTTAAGCAATTAATTCTACATCAAACTAGGTTCATTTTACACCTTAATCAAGTCCAATTAAACCATTATAAAGTGCCTTAACCTTATATAGTCCAAAAAATGTACAAAACCAACCCTTTTCCCTTCCAAAATATTTCCCACGACCATAGGTGCCATATAAATCCCACGATCGAGGGATGAGTGAAACGAAGGTTCACTCACCATGACCTTCATTTTGTTTCCAAATTTAACTCCTTCATACTCCATCCAACATACCCTCACCAAAATCCATCAGTTTTACTTCAATTATACCTTTTTTCATACTTTAATCCCTTATCAAATTCGTGTCCAAATCCAATTTAAAAATCATTCATTAGGCAACTCACAAATCATTATCTTACATACATTAAAACTAAAACAAAATTTGCTATACAGGGATCGTTTTTCCAACACTCAACTATCATCATCATAACAAATCTTTCATGCCAATTTAGTCATCATAGAACATGTATTAATACATGCTATCAAATTTAGAATTCCCTTACCTATTTAACTTTAAATTCTAACTCCATAGAACAAGCTAATCTAACCCTTCCAAGCAACCTACACACATCTATAAACAAGGTGCAAATCTTAGCACTAAGAAAACATAATAGAAGATAAAAAGATCTAACTTCCTTAATGCAACATCTTGCAAAGATTCCAAGTGATGATGATGCAAATTGAAGTCAAAATCCTAGGAGTTATGAGAGAGTGAGAGTTTCAGTGGTGAGAGATTAAGATGGTGAACAATGAGCCAAAATAGAAATTACTCCAGCAGAAACTTGACTCATCCAATGCTAGGTGTCACCAAATTATAAGAACATATGCCACTATGCATATTCTTCATGTGTCCTATGTATGAGTTGCCAAATGTCACTAATATGTGGGGTCATTTATCACTCACTTGTTGCTGCCACTTGTTAATTTATTAACTATGCCATTTGTCACTTAATTTTCCATACCAAATGTCAATAATTCATAAGCTTAGTCATCCCAATTTTCCATATATCAAATTGTCTTGTGATTTAACATTTTCCTTGTCTAAATGTACATTTAAGTACTTCAATTTCTAATGGTATCAATTAATTCTAAGTTATTAATCATGGTTTGATGGACTGTAGATTCAAGTCATATGCAATTCACAATCATATCGCAATTTCAACACCTATCACTTTTTCTTTCATAGACATGTAACATTTTAACTAGGGTATAACTTAGGGCCTTACAATTCTCTCCCTCTTAAAATAATTTTGTCCTTGAAATTTATACCTGATGAAAATAGCTGAGGATACTAAGCTCTCATGGTTGATTTTGATTCCCATGTTGCTTCCTTGAACCTATAGTGTTGCCAGAGTACTTTCACCAAAGATATTTGCTTATTTCTGAGTTGTCGGACTTCTCTGGCTAAGATAGATACATGCCCTTCCTCATAAGTAAAATCTAATTGTACCACTAGTTTAACTCTTTTAAGGATTGATGTATTGTAGTTTAAGCTTACCTTTCTTGCCAAACCAAAATATGTGTTTCCACGGTGACACTTTCAAGAATAGCTTATCGCCTACCCGAGGTCAGCGTAAGACTTCTGCCTATAATTGGCAACTTTTAATCTTTATTGAATAATTCGAACTTTCTCTTCAGTATCTTTTACAATATCAGTCCCAGTCATCTTGTTTTTACTTAATTTAGTCCAATATACCAGAGTCCTACATTTCCTACCATATAGGGCTTCATAAGGCGCCATGCCAAAGCTAGCCTGATAACTGTTATTATAAGCAAATTCCATCAGAGCAGGATAGTTATCCCAACTTCCTGAGAATTCTAACACACGAACCTGAAGCATATCTTACGGTAATTGAATAACCCATCTAGATTGTCCATCTATCTGGGGATGGACAGCAGTACTGAACTTGACTTAAGTACCTAAAGCCTTTTGCAGACTTTTCCAAAATCTCAAAGTAAATTGAGGATCACGATCAGAAATAATAGATAGTGGTACCCTATGCAACTTCACTATCTCATTCACACATATATATATCTACAAGCCTATCCAATGAATAAATAGGACAAACAGGCAAAAAATGAGTAAACTTAGTGAATTCATTCATAATCATCCATATAACATCATGCTTCCTTTGATTAAGAGGAAGTCCAGTGACAAAATCCATGGTAATGTTATCCCATTTCCATTAAGGAATTGAAATTGGATGTAACAAACCAGATGGAACCTGGTGCTCAACTTTAACTTGTTTCCATGTCAAACACTTGGATATGATCCACTACATCACATTTCATACCTAACCACTAGCAATGCTACTTCAAATCTTGATACATTTTATTTCCACTAGGATAAATAGTAAAGACAGTATTACAGGCCTCAAACAATAGCTTTTTCTTCAAATCATCACTAGCTAGAACACACAACCGATCTTTGTAATACAAATCACTATCTCCTTTTACATAAAAGTTAGATTGTTTACCTTTCCCAGTTGCAAAGATAAGTTTTTGTAACTTATCATCACCTTTCTAAGCATCACAAATCTTTTATATCAAAGTAGGCCTAGCTTTCAATTGAGCTATTAAAGCCCCATCAGATGCAAGTCCCCATTCACCCTGCTGCACTGACAATGTTGAAATAGTCTTTTGACTTAAGCCATTAGTCATGACATTAGCCTTACCTAGATGGTAATCCACAATACAATCATAATCTTTAAATAATTCCAACCAACATCGTTGTCTCAGATTAAGTTCTTTCTAGGTAAACATGTACTTCAGACTTTTATGATCAGTGAAGATCCTCCACTATACAAATAGTGTCACCAAATTTTCAAGGCAAATGCTACTGCTGTAAGTTTAACATCATGTGTAGGGTAGTTATATTCATGAGGCTTTAATGGCCCAGAGGCATATGCAACCACCCTTTCATCCTACATCAAAACACAGCCCAAACTGTTTCTAGATGCATCATTAAACATAACATATTCCTTACCAGAAGTAGGTTGAGCCAACACAGGAGCTTCAATAAGCATTCTTTTTAATTGATCAAAACTAGTTTGGAATCTAGTATTGTTAAGTCAAGAGGACTTCACTTCTATTAATTTTAATGACAATCAAATAATAATAATCTTTGAAATATATGAACTGTTTTGATGTGTTTATTAAGTGTGCAGATAAATGCAAGTACCACTTAGGCAATATAAGTTGAAGCATAAGATGAAGTCGAAGCATAAGATGAAGTGCAACATAAGACGAAGCGACGCAACATAAGATGAAGCAATGCAACATAAGACGAAGCAACGCAACAAAAGACGAAGAGCAGCATAAAATGAAGCGGAATAACAGAAAAAATATAGTAACAGAAGAAAAGTTATTCTAAATGATACAAAAGGAAGAAATGCTAGAATGCCAGTCAGTTAATTAGTTGGAGTTAGTTACAGGACCCAACTAATAATTGTTTTTAAAAGATTCAAGAAGCGGTTATCAAATAGACGGTTGGAAACTTAGGCTATAAATATTAGTTCGAGTCGAAAACTACATATGAATACATATAGAGAAAAAAAATGGAGAATTACTCGTGAATGTGTTTTATGTTAGCAAAAATTATGTATTTAGAGTGCAAAAGAAGTGAGCAAACACATCTGTAACATGAAAGCTCAAAAATACTTTTCTTAGAGAGAGAAAGGAAGGCTAGAGCCTGGAGAGGCTAATATAGCTGATAAAGAATATTTTGTGAGAGACACCTGAAGAGACTTTGCAAGTGTAGAAAGAATACTTGTAAAGTTGAAGAGTATAGTGAAATCTCATATTAACTCTAAATACTGCACGTGGCTCAAAGTTTGGGGTGAACCAATATAAAATCGCATTGTCTATTCTCTAACCCTTACTTTTAACTTTTTTGTTGTTAGACGAGTAGATAATATTACTTGCGATTGCATTGCTTACCAACTTTAGCAAAGTGTTTTAGTAATCATTTGAATTTTTCATAAAGAAATTTAAGAAGTTTTAGAAGATTAATATTTTTGAAAAGATTAGATGATTAAACCCCCCTTATTGTGTAGTTTACATATCATATTGGATTTCTATATTAACAAGTGATTTACTTCAAACGTCACCAAAGGCCTCAAGAAAAAGCGTCATGAATTCTATGTTTTTGTTGTAGTGGATGGATTAATTGGTTAAAAGTTGAATAAGTTTTGGATTGTTAATTGAGGTGATAACTTAAGGAATGGATTGTTTGATACCAATGTATCTAATTTTGGAATTTATGAGTTGTTCAAGGGATAAAGGTGTTCTTATGAACACAAATGTGATCTAACGAATATAAGAATGTAAATTGGAATGCTGTCATTGATGTATTAATGCAAATTCTTAAATTCATAAGGCATATTGAATTTGTTCAGATATGAATGAATGTATTCAATTTGAGCATAAGGAAATAAATTCATACGTTATGCATTATTTCTCTATTGTATGATTCTAAAATTTGAAATATTTTTTTTTAAAACCTGGCAAGTCCTAGTTATGGGTAAATAGGCATGCCTAGAAGTGTTTATATCTGTTTCTGTAGTTAGGCACTATGGTGTCTTCTGTTCTTAGGCACTATAGCGACTTCTGCTTCAGAGACCTAAGTCTCTTATACTTTTGTTGATATCAATCATAGGCATCTTCTGTTCTATTCCCGTTACCCACTTTTAAAAAAGGATTAGTAAGCAATTCTGTATGTGTTTTGATATTTGTTCTATTCTGATGCATTATATCCTATTCTGACAAAATTATGTTCTGTTATTGTTGGATCGGAGAAAGAAAGCATGCTATATTTGGAGAAACGGTAGATTTCAAAACTTTTAAGAAATCATTTTTTTAGCGGAAGCAAAAAATCCAAATCATCATGCCAATCCATACATGATATGGTATAAGGATAATAAAAACATAAACAAGA
>JAOQMP010000210.1:8752773-8763209 GCA_027563575.1 Erythroxylum pedicellare
ATTTTTATTTATTTATTTATTTTTATTTTTGATTTCACACAAATAAATAATTACTACATTGGTCTCTGTGGTTCGACTCTATTCACCACTTTACTCGCTTAAGTGTTCTAGAGTAGGAATTTATTTTTGTTGGTTTGACACGCTATCACTTTCTGATAAGCTAAGTGAGATTAAACCGTGATTTACCCCCTCATAACTTTATCAGGCCAGGGTGTGGGGGCGCCTATGGTGGGCAATTTCACCTTTTGAGTGCAAGACTAGGCTATGACTAAGCTACTATATTAAATGATGTGACGAGTAGGCTTGAATTTTGTAAGGAATAAAGGCTCTGCTAGAAGACAAGTGCTCCACTCTATGTGTATTCCATGTGAGGATGAAAAGAAAAAGCTACAGAGACGTGAGGATAAGGAGAAACAATAACGTGAAGTTCAAGAATAAATAAGCTGCAAAGAAATTAGGAAGAAGATAGCTGTCTTGAATTTAAAATGAAGCGAGGATCAAGAAAAAAGTTACCTTCGGTTTTAATAACGTTATAGTTGTTCACGGTTTTGTTGGTTCTTTATAAAGAATCAGATAAGTCATCGTTATGTTTATTAGAGGAGGATAAGTGAAAACTGAAGAGCTGAAAAATTGATGTTTAGAGGAAGAATGAGAGTTCATTATCTTCTTTATCATCACAAAAAATTGCAGAAGTTTATTCTCAGGCAGAAGTTCTACATGTTACTTTTAGTAACTATGGCTACATCTCTTTTTCTTTTCACGGTTTTCATATCTTTCCTCCATCATGCCTAATTTCTTTATTCTATTATAGGTATGATGTTATGGACAAGAGAGACAAGAGAAATCACAAAAACAACAGATAGATATGAAAACAAATATGGAGATATTGCAATACTAATGAAGACGCAGAAGGCAAAGTCAGTGCAAAGGAGAGAAAAGCTTGATGATTTTGTGAAAACAATGTTTATGAAAATATGTTTTCAAAATTCACGAAAACTTTATTTTTATATTTTCGTAAAATAGTTGCCGTTTTTTATTTTTAAAAACAAAATATACAAACGTGTTTAACCAAACACAATTTTAAGAGTTATTTTTCAATTTACAAAAACCACAAAAAAACATTTAAAAAACGAAAACAAACATCCCCTTAATTCATCTAAAATAGGTTATGAAAAAAGTATGTATTTCTATCCAATAATATGATATTTTTACTTTTTGAATGAAATTTAAAGAAAAATTTCTATAATAAGATATACAAAATTTGAATAAAAAAACCTTATGTGAGCATTAACTAATATTAATAAACTTTTTCACACATTATTAAGTTCTGATAAATAAAATTATAATAAATTATAAGAATATAATGACAATAATACTATAACTATATGATAAAGTTGTATCCATTAAATTAAAAGTTCTAATTAGAAAATCATATTACAACTGAATGTTTGAGTTTTATAACAATCTAATCCAGTAAGTGAGGAAACTTAATATATTATATAGCATTAAACACTATTATAAACAAATTCCATACATCATTTTTTAAGAACAAGCTACAATATGATTGTGATAAATAATGACTTCCTCATTTTCATAATTTCAAACATAAAAGCATAAGAAATCCACGTATGATTATGGATTATCTGTTTTATAGACCACTTTGATGGTATATAGGTTAAAAACCCATGATACAGATCCGTTTAGGCTTATCGGTCAAATATTCCACAAGCTTAGGAGTCACAACGAGAAGAGCCTTTCTTGATTCATATGGTCAAACAATGTCACGTACCTTGGTGATGTTATGTTTGTTGTTATAGATATCCTATATAATGGCATCTAGTAGAAGCAAAAGGAAGAAGTTGGCAGGTATCCAAATTGTTCCTACCCAACGACAACCAAATCAATCAATTCCTAACTAACAACAATAATCGACCTCATTCACCAATGAAGCAAGTCGGTAACAACCTCATTCTACCTCAACTAGTACAGAAGGATTTATAAGTTTGTTAATCTTTAATACCTACAAATAGACTTATGCTCAAATATATATTTACATGTTTAAAGCGTGTTTTTTTTATCATTATTCATTTATTGTTAGGTTCCAATGTTAATATCAAAAAAAGAGGTAGAGGTATAACTAAAGGTTATGAATTGCAACGAATGAATATTGCAATGAATAACAAGTTGTTAGTACATTTTGATACCTCGCAAAGTCTTCCTCTAGAGAAGATTCAGTCAACAAAATTGTCTAGTGAGTTGAGGATAATTACCAAAATAGATACCTTGCCTAAAGCATACTAAGGAGTTGAAGGAAGACAACTTGCTCAAGAATGCTTTGGATAAAGATTCGATAAATTTTCAATTTATTTAACTATATGCAATATTGTTTCACTTATTTTAAGATTAATTACACTTTTATTTATTGTTCACTGATGAAATTGAATATTGTCGATATCAATAACCCTAATGTTTCAAACCGTGTCACTTTACTATTGAAACAAAGAACCAGGGATCGTCATTATTGATTGTATCCTTATTACAAATATTTTCCTTCTAATATGGAGGCAAGAAGATATGTTCTAGAATGAATTTCTCCAAAAAATTGGAACAATTTGTGTGATTATTGGGTCTCTTCCAATGCTTAGGTTCGTTTTCTTTCCCTTCACATTTGCTTTCATTAATCTTGTTAGATGATTTAATGAATATCTGTTTTCTTTATTTAGGAAAAATGTTACAAGGCCAAGGTGAAAAGAGGAAAACTGAAAACTCCTCCCAACCAAGACTCCAAATCATTTGTTGCGGTGTGAAATGAATATGTAAGATCTTTGTTTACAAGTTATAATTATATCAATAAACACTATATTATTTATTGTGCATTTTTTCATAAAATAAAGTGAGAAGGAACTACATGGACAAGAGTGTGATATGATCACACTCTGCAAACTCACTCACTACACGGAAGGTCAAGGGTGGATGTCTGAAAAAGTGCAAAATAATTATGTAAGTATAAAATTTTGTTTAACTTTAAGTTTATTTATTTATATAATACTAACTAATAATATTTGCATTGAATATTGGTTTTGTTTTTTCAATTTTAGAATAAAATGCAAGAGTTGTTACAAACATTAATGTCTGAGAGAAATGAGACAAATGTAAAAGACATTTACAACAAGGTGTTTGGTATACGATCCAAATATATCAAATGTCTTGAGTTTGACCCTAAGTCAACTGTTTTATCCTCATCAAAATCAATATACGTTTAACATCTTGAAGAGGAAAACAACTCACTTAAGGTTAAATTACAACATACTAAAAAAAGGTTGGTTAAGCATGAAAAGCACCTTCAAAAATTTCTTGTCCCAAATTATGTAAGCAGTGAAGATCAAAACGAGGCTGAGTGATTTGCATTATATCTTGTAAACTAATCTCAATATTTATTGTTTTGTATATAAATATTTTTAAAGTTGGAATTAAATCATGGGATAATCATAAAAAAATCTCAAATTTTTGTTTAATTTTGCAATTATATCCCGAATTTTAAAAAGTGGTAGTTAAATGCTCAAACTTTCAAGTTTTTTAATTATAGACTGACGTTAGCATCTCTGTTACCTTTGCTGACGCGGCTTGTCACATGTTCTAGAAACCCCACTATTAGTCCACGTCAACCAAAATTAACACAAATGATGAAGATTAATGAAATGACGTCGTTTAATCATATAATTGAAATGACGTCGTTTTAAAACAATAAAATCTTTAAATCAGTTTAATCCCTCCCTGGTGCCCTCTCCTTCGTTTTCAGTTTGTTCTCACGATGCCTTCACCATTTGTTTTCAATTTGTTCCCTTCATTTTCAGTTTCCTATCCCAATGCCCTCACCCTTCATTTTCATTTTTTTCTCTTGACACTCTCAACCCTTCATGTTCAATTTGTTCTCTCGATGTGAAAGCAAAATGAGCTTCCTAGTGGAACAAACTAAAAATGAAGGGCTGAGGGCTGAGGGAGAAAAAATTGAAAACAAACAGTTAGGGTGTCGGGATAACAAACTGAAAATGAAGGGAACAAACTGAAAACGAATGATGAAGACATTGGGAGAATAAATTGAAAACAAAGGTGAGGGCATTGGGGAGGGTTTAAATTGATTTAGGGATTTTATTTCTTTAAAACGAAATTTGTTTAGTTATGTGATTAAACAATGTCGTTTTATTAATTTTTATCACTTGTCTTAAACGTGGATTAATAGTTAGGATTTCTGGAATATGTGACAAGTACATTAGCAAAGGTAACGGAAACACTAACGTCAGGCTAGAATCAAAAAAATTGAAAATTTGAGCGTTTAATTGCTACTTTTTAAAGTTTGGATTAAATTGCAAAATTGAGCAAAGTTTGAAATTTTTTGTAATTAACCCTAAAATCTTCTATAAGAATAAATTTAATGATATTTTAATTTTTACATACAATAATTTAAATTATCAAATATTTTTGTATTATTTTTATAATAAATTAACAAAAAATATAAAATATTATATACAACAATATAGATTAAAAATGTCACAAATATTATAATTCAACATGGTTATCATTTAATTAAAATGTATATTAAAATTTGACTACATTTTACAAAAATGTAATTAAAAATATTTGATTACGTTTTCAAAATTGTAGGTAAAACTTCTGAAAATGTAGTTAAAAATCTTTGACTACATTTCTAGTTTGGTTAAAATGTCGCTAATAATTTCTAGAAACTTAATAATTATTAGGTACAAAAACTAAACGTAGCCAAAAGGTATTAGTGACGACTTCCTAAAATGTCACTAATACTTTTTCGCTACTAAAATAAAGCGTATAGCAAAAACCTTTAATGACAATTAGCAAAAAAACATCCTTTATAGTTTTCAACTATGAAACTTTGGTGACGTTTTTGGCAACAAATATAAATCGTTGCTAATGACTATTAATGACAATTTTGGGACTTTTAGCGACGATTTTTTTAATAGCCAAAAGTTGTTTTTGTTGTAGTGTTACGCACAAATTTTATCTTCCAAATATCTACTCCACCTTATTTTCTTTTCATGTATTTTCACGCTAATTGCATATCTCTTGCTTGTTGTCTGTTTGTTTTTATTTCTGATATCATCACATGGAGATCAGAGGTGACGATCATCCTCCATGATGGTTACCGGCAATAGTAGCTTGATCAGGTCAGAATAATGAAAAGAGAACAGAAAAGAAATGAAAAATATGCGAATATTCGAGGGTTCCACGGCTATTAATTAAATTACTGACGCTATTAAGTCCAAGATTGAATCATCTGACAAGCTAGCACATGAGATACTAGCTCGATGACTTCCTGGAAGATGAGTGCTCGCACAAAAAGATCAATATTTCAGTTCTAGATTGAAAAGTTTTTCCACGGAACAAAGAACTGCCTTGAAGGTTAATACCTCAGGCCCGACATTCAAAAAGGAGGTTTTGAAAGCAATATCTTCCATTGAAGGTAACAGTCCATTGTTGGTTGTCTAAAAGAAGTATGTGTTCGACAAACATTATTTTAGTCGAGTTTAAGATTTCAAACCAAAGCTAATTAGGTCGAACCCGCGATTTGTCCGTCTTCAAAAAGATTACGTGTTACAGATGTCTTGTCATGATTGTGCGGTAGTTAACAGAATCGAGGTTGACGAAGACAAGGGGACGGCAGCTGCCACAGCAGATGCAGACCCTTGTGACATTATTGTCCGAACAAGAAAAACAGGGAAGCTTGTAAAGGTTGTGAGCGTCAGTCCACCGCCGAAACCAGCGACTCAAAATAAGCCCGACGGTATGAGTAATAGGGCGGAGAATGATGTGAAGACTTTGGGATATGGGCCCCATACATGTCCACAGTGCCAGAGAATAGTTTTTGCTCCAATGTACCGGTACGAGTACGACGACCTAAATCCTTCCTGCACTGTCTTGTGACTGTTGTTAGGAAGGCTCCACACCACTGCCGTAAAAGAAGCAAAGTGGGTAAGTACTCCATATCTGATTCAGTGATATGTATGATTGAAGGTATAGATATTCGATTCCCCCACATCAAAGATGATATAAGTTCAACATCTTTTTTTGGGGTTCAGATCTTCTGTCCCACTAATCCTGGCCCTATTTCGTCCCAGCATAAAACGTCGACGTTTCATTGATTTAAACCAGCGTCTGTGCGGCTTCTCGCCTAAGCCATTTTGCTTCCCGCTTTACTTCTTCCATCAACTACTCACGTACGGTTTGCAATTATTTCCCAACAAGAGCAAAATCTCTAAAACCTCGACTTTCATTAGTAAAAGCCCACACTCTCTTTGGTTCTCTATAAGTTGTTCATTTTTTTTTTAGAGTTGACCATTTCTGCTCAGTTGCTTGAAGCTGCCCAGGTTGCTAGAATACGGGTATACTTTTAGATCCTTTTGCCCACATCTCATGTCTGTTCAAGGTTTTGATTGAGATCTCCATTCGCAATCATATGGAGGAATTTACATATGTAGGACCATGCGTTTGAGGACTAAATCTTGATTTGTTTTGGTTTTAAGGAAGTATTTGGTTGATTGATATGCCGATAGGCCAGTAATTTGTACAAATTTCACTGGGCTATCTGACTGTGAAGGGAGTGGGAATGTGTTTCACATCTTGTGTTGGGTGTATTTGCTACTGTATTATCCAGTATATGCACCATAGGTGTAAAATTTTGTCTTTGTTATCTCGGTGGTACGTTGTTTGCTCAAAATTATGGTCATGATATTTTGGGTTAGCTGTTCGTTGTCCTGAATGGTTCCTTGCATTGCAATTGCCCTGTTCCACATTCAACTGTTCTGTTTACCAGTGGTGTTTAAACCATCTTTATTTTGTCTGTTGCTTTTTATTATTCTCATTATGCACATATTTGGTTTGACTGTTTTATTGCCTTTTCTTGTTTGTTTGCATTCTTGGATATGAAATCTGATGGTGATTTAAATTGTTAGTATGTTGCAGAAGGCATTCATATATGTTTTCCACAGATATTTCGTGGTGACTAGAATATGATAATATTGTGTAAATGACTTAAAAAGTATTATCTTCCATGTTTAGGCGATTTATGTTGTTTTACCTACACTACACTTGTACACTTTCTATATTCGACTTATAGATGTTTGATACTTCTTCGCCCCATTCCTTCCAAAGACGTAAACAAACAAGGTAAAGTTTAGTGACCTTCCTTTGGCAACTTTGTGTTTAATAACACAGGAGAGCTGTAATTAATTGATCTACTGCTAGTTTGCATTGAAATCCTTATTTTCAGCTTTAAAATGGAAGTTGGGAGATGCAATTATGACACTGAATTTCTTACATGTATAAACTCTTCCAATTTTCCAACTAGGTGGCAGAAGAGCTGACAACAGCATGTTCCCTGAAGTCGATAGCTCTTAGAAAGTACGTGAGGACTATCTCTTTTAAGATAAACATAAAACCATGAAAAATGGACATTCATTCTTGAAATTTTGTATAACGCCTTTACCCTCTGTTCATCCTATTAGACTAAGTGCTTCTCGAAATAACCTTCTGTTTATCTTATCTAAAAATTTCTTTTGGGAGTCTAATTTTCTATGGATTGTATTTTCAGAAATACTGCAAGTCATACTTGTAGCAAGTAAAATCCAATAGTGAAGTGTAGGTGATTGGCATCAACGTATTTTTTGAAAGTATCTATTCTATGGTAACTTTGATGTTCTGGAAACACTGAAATATATACTATTTTATGAGGACCATCCTCATGTATAAGTTGCTTGGTATGTGTGTATTTTGATTGCTCTCAAATTCTTGGTAAAACTCGCATGAAGCTATTTCTGAGATATATCATGATTTTATATTTGTTCATCTGCTTACATGTTCCCTTTATATACATCCTTTTTAGTTGCTTTTGCCTTATTAATTTTTAATACCATGCACTAGGAAAATTTCGTTTCAAAGCTAAGACATAGATGAAGATAATGACACCTTTTTTGCCTCATAATTCGTTGCCAATTAATACAGTTTATTTTCCAAAGTTGGTGCACATTTTAGGTCATAAAAAAGGGACAACCCCTTTTTGCATGACATAACTTTTAACACAGACAGCCTGGTCCTATGATATTTTGTGGGCATTTAGAGCTCATCAAAAGGAATTGATAGCAACTTCAATCACTAAATTCTAAGGTTTATAGCTTAAGTTATGATTTTTCAAAGTTAGCTATTTACTTTTCATTTGGTTTACCCGAATTTCAGCTTAAGTTCAATTTTTGTTCAATGCCTATGAATCGTTCAAATTTGTTTATCCTCGATTGATTATGCTTGTTCATGAGTCCTAAGTCATGTTTCAAGCATTTAGCTGCATAAATTTTAAGTTAGCATGCTTGTACATTTGTCACGTCTAGGGAAATTTTTTTTGACATTACAGTTGCATGACTTCATTGCTTCTCAATCAGCAATTACTTTCATATTAATCTGATTCATTTTCCATTTTCATGACATAGCTACTTCATTAATCTGGTCACTTAAGAGCTTCTTCTAATTCTATTTGGTTTTGTTTTTTAATGACTAACAGGTTTGAGCACCCAATTCAGTTTTCAGTCTCCATACTGTAGGATAAACAATTGTGAAGATTACTCATAATTGCCATGTGCGTTGTCATTTCTTCAATCGTTCGTTCGATCTTTGGTGTGTTTTAGTTTCCAAAAGAAATCAAGCCTTTGACGTTTGGCAGTATTAGATTGTCTTGAAGGTACGATTAATGTCTACATAATGGATTTTCTTCGCGGAGTGGGACAAGTGTTCTTTTATGAATAGGCTCGAGGTTCTTGCGACGGGTTGAGATCTTTTGTATCAATTAGTCTGTTACAACTCTGTGGAGCTTGGTAGGAATAAGATGTTGTCCCATGAGCACAGACATTGATGCTACAAGCCAAGCCAACTCTGCTACCATTGTCCATTGCTAATGAACATAGTTATATTTCATATAGTTTAATCTAATTTTTGTTCAACTATCAAACCAAAGTACATGTTTTTTTTTGTAACAAATGGACCTTATGTTGTATAGTCTAATACTTTAATGAGATGGGTTAAGTGTTTCATGTAAGTTGTTATGTGTTAGGTGATGTCTCTTCTATATCATATTCAAACTTGATTTCCATACAATAACACTTAACTGATTGTGATGAAAAAAGGAAGCAGCTTTTATTTAATTATTTAAAAGAAATAGATTATTTCAATAAATATGTTCCAACCTTGATCAATCACAATATCATGTTTTAATAAAATCCAATTTTATTATGTATCTGACATGCCTCTTGACAACACTTTTCCTTTTTCTTTCTTTTTGTTTCTAGTTTACCAATACGCGGGAACGTCGAATAGAGAAATCAATTATTTTTTAAACAATTTGTTTAGCACTAATTGTTAGATATTTATTTAAGTTTAATGCTAAAGGATTCATGTTTTGCTTCTTAATTAAATTGTGAATTCGACATTTAGTTTTTCTTTATATCATAAAAATGAAGTATTCATTTTCATTTTTTTCATTTGTTTTTTTAGGTTTTTACTTCAAGATCAAAACTAATAATTGAATGGAGGGTGTATCTTCGTCTTGTCATTAGTTAAATTTTGAAGATGGTAATGAAGTTGGCAGGAGTGAAGGTGAAGATGAGCTTGTAGCTATCATGAGTTTAAATAGTAATAAGGAATTACAAGCTACTGGCTCAAGTGAAATATCCAAAGAATTAATACCAAAAATTGGAATAAAGTTTGAGACAGAAGAAGAAGCTTACCAATTCGATTTGGCATATGCTAAAAAATTTAGGTTTGGGATAAGGAGAAGCAAAAGCCATAAAGATTAATCCGAAAACTTGATTGACAAAATGTTTTGTTATAGTGCTGAAGGTAAACAATGAAAAGACAAATGAGATATTGATGTAAGAGCAAAACACCCTGAAACAAGGTTTTGCTGTGAAGTTAAAATGAAATTCAGCTGTTGAAGAAGCAAAAAATTCTATGTGGTTTAGTTTATTGAGGAGCATAATCACTACCTCTCGAGCCCAAATAAGACGCCGTTACACAGATCTCACCGAAAGATAAGTTTATCTGCAGCA
This sequence comes from Erythroxylum pedicellare, assembly GCA_027563575.1. Taxonomy (NCBI): domain Eukaryota; kingdom Viridiplantae; phylum Streptophyta; class Magnoliopsida; order Malpighiales; family Erythroxylaceae; genus Erythroxylum; species Erythroxylum pedicellare. The sequence continues at coordinate 8,762,895 of JAOQMP010000210.1, forward strand.
ACATAAATTGAAATGGCAAATTATGTCGGAATCCCACTGAAGGAATCTCATGATGTCATGGTTAGGCAAGTAAGTGGTTGAGAAAATTTAGGTTTCATACTAGATGATTACAGAAATTGCTTACGGTCTAAAAGATCGAGGGATGTGAGAAGAGGTGATACAGGAGGTGTTCTGGAATATTTGCATAAAATGCAATTTAATGATCCAATTTTTTTTACGCTATCCAAGTTGACGAAGGTGATTTAATATCCAACATTTTCTGGTCAGATGCAAAGATGAGAGCAGATTACTCAAATTTTGGTGATGTGGTTTGTT
>JAOQMP010000210.1:8763309-8782373 GCA_027563575.1 Erythroxylum pedicellare
ATTGATTGCATGTCGTACATGTATTTCGCTTGCTCATTGGTTCTTGGTTCGTAAAGCTATTATTCAATTAAACCTACCATCGTATCTAGGTTGTTGTTTAATAAGAATGCTAGGATACATGTTTCTAGTCATTACTCTTCAGAGAAAATATTCCCAATGAATGTTTGTCAATGATTGCAATTTTATGTCAGGGATCCATTTTAACGTGATAACATCGGTGACCCGAAAACCAAGGTATTTTTTGTTAATTTTTCAATCCAATTATTTCTGTTGATTTACGATTTTTCTTATTTTTGCCTTAAATTTTGTGAGTTGAAAACAAACCCCCCTTTTTTGTTACTTTGTTTTAGTTTTAAACTCATTAATCTTTACCGTTAAAAATTCCTTGTAGGAACGATATCCGCTTACCACTACTACATTCATTTGTATTAACATAAGTGATTTCTTTTGAATTTGGCTGCAGGCGACAGTAGTACCAGATTTTGCATTGTCCTTTTTCCTCCCTTCAATGTTTATTATGATGTTGAACAAATTGTCAAAAAAATTTCAATATGCATCACATCTAGATTATGATGTATCAAATTAGTTTTCCAATATGGCAAATCCCAAAAGATAATTCGTTTTATTCAACCAAAGTTTTTACTAATGCTTCTATTCACTTCTTCAGCTTCAAGTTCTATACCTTTTAGTAATCCTAATTCATCAATCTCTTACAATATCTCTTCACCAGCTTTATGAGGGGAAGGAGGTGTTTATACCATCCTATTCTTAATAAACTTTTTCTTATTGCATCTAAATGGATGATCTGATGGAAGAAATTTCCCGTAGTTATCAAACCAAGGTGTTTTGGCCTCGTTAGGAAGATAAAACGCATCAAAATCATTGCCACAGTAAGGACAAGCTAATTTCCCTACTATGTTCCATCTAGACAACATAACCTATGTAGGGAAATCACTAATAGTCCACATCAAAGTTGCTCTCAATGAAAAATTTTGTTTAAGAGACACATCATATGTCTCCATAACAAATTCCTAAAGATGATGTAAGTTAGATACCAATGGTTGTAAGAATACATCAGTGTTATACTTTGGATTCCTAGACCTTATCACAATCAGCGTCAAAGACATATATGTCTTATTCATATTCATTCATGGAGGCAAATTATAAGGAGTAATTATAATTGGCCATAATGAATACTGTTGGCCAGATTGACCAAAAGGTTGGAATCTAACTGTCATCAATTCCAACCTAACATTTCAACTTTTAACTATAAACTCAAAATAGGTGTTATTGAAATGTTTCCATACGAGTCCATTATTTGGATGAATAATTATTCCATCTTCCTGTTCATGTTCATTATGCCATCTCATGTGAGATGCAGCAACGTCAGAGGCATATGGTCTTTGAAATCTTGGAGTTAGTGGAAAATAATACATCTACTTCCAAGTTACTAATTTTTGTTTCATAGTATGCTTTCTAGGTTTGAACTTAGATTGGCCATAAAATTTGCACTCTTATAATTCCATATCATCTCACCAAAACAACATACATCTCAATTTGCAACAATCAATTTTTTTAACTGGCAAACCAAGATCCCTAATAAGTTTCCTCATATTGTAAAAATTATCAACCATTGTATGATCAGGAGGAAATGATTCATTATACCAAGCAAGAATTTTATCAAAACTTCAACAAGAAATATGTCCTTTAGACTTTATGTTCAATATTCGAGCAATTGAAGATAATTAAGTCACCATCTCACAATTTGGCCATAATTCTTGGTCAATTGATTTTAATAAGTCAAAAAAAATTTGCATATGGATTTGGTTCTTCTTGAAAATTTTCTATATTTTCCTGAAAGATATAACTGGTTGTATCATAAACCATTTAGATGTAAGAATTTTCAGTTGCGCCCACATTATTTGTTATAAATCCAGTCCCCCTTCAAACCTATCCACATTTATTGACGAGTTTACTTCGTTACCCTTTGAAGTGCTACAAATTAATGACTCCTCATGTCGTGTCCACTCAAAATAATTTGGAACAAATCCTTTCCTTAACAAATAAAGATTCACTTCATCAATAGGAAGAAAACGAATATGTTTGCACTTTTTACATGGACATCTAATCTTTGAACCATCCATATATGCAAGTTGAGAACATGTATAGTGAATAAAAGCTTTAACTCCCTCAACAATCTTTAGCATTAATGAAACAATTGGGTGTTAATCGTCTATACATTCAAAATCTATCAACATTACTCATTTCTCCAAAACTGTTATTTAAAAAAATGACTATAGTTTGATATAATAATCATTATAGTAGTATCATATTAATCTTACAGAACATTTAATTTTTACTTTACACATCATTAGATCCTTCATTTCCCCTCCAAATTAAAACCAGTCTATCCTACTATATGATTTCATAATTAGATAACTCAATCACAACCAATTCCACCTTAATGATTGGACAATCACCATATTTTAAGTCATTAAGAAGCTTACAATCATAGAAGAATTTTTTATAGGAAAGATAAGGATTTCGTCTTTATAATTGTTAATATATCTTTATACTCTACAAGTAACCTACAAATGAACTGTACTTGACTTATTGATATATTGACCTAATTGATGGACAACATATATGAGTATCAGTCAAATAAAGCAATTTGAAAATCAATATCCTGTATGAAATGACATTAAGAAGTAAAAAAAGCACCTGCATACTATTTTTCTAACTTTATATTAAAATAAAAGAGTGGAAATTGGTTTACAATAAATAAAATCAATGAAAATTAAAAAAGCACTATAGTACGTGACATTGTTAGAGCAAATGAATCGAGAAAGAAAGTTCTCACTGTGACTCCTCGACTCAGGGAATTTTCATCGATAAGCCTCATGGGAGTTGCATCACAAGTTTTCAGCCTATATACCATCCTAGGGATTTATTATGCAAAGAATTGTCATGTCAATAACGTGAATTTCTTATGTTAATACTAAGCTTGAATTAATCACCTATAAGTTCATTTACAAAGTTTGATTTTAAACAAGCACCATGGCATTGTTACACTAGATGAATCGAGAAAGTAAGTTCTCGCTATAACTCCTAGGCTTATGAAAATTTTCACTGATAAGCCTCAAAGGAGTTGTGTCACATGTTTTCGGCCTATATACTATCCTAGGGGTTTATTATGCAAAGAATTATCTTGTCAATTATGTTAATTTCTTATATTAATAGTAAGTTTTATTTAATCACCTACAAGTTCATTTACAAAGTTTGATTTTAAACAAGCACTATGGTACGTGGCATTGTTACACCAGATGAATCGAGAAACTAAGTTCTCACTATAACTCCTAGGCTTGTGAAAATTTTCAACGATAAGCCTCATAGGAGTTGCATCATGGGTTTCTAGCTTATATACCATCCTAGGGGTTTATTATGCAAAGAATTGTCTTGTCAGTTATGTGAATTTCTTATGTTAATACTAAGTTTTATTTAATCACCTACAAGTTCGTTTACAAAATTTGATTTTAAACAAGCACAATGGTATGTAGCATTGTTACAATAGATGAATCGAGAAAGCAAGTTCTTGCTGTGGCTTCTAGGTTCGTGGAATTTTTTACCAATAAGCCTCATGGGAGTTACATCACGAGTTTCCAGTTTATATATCATCCTAAAGGTTTATTATGCAAAAAAATTGCCTTGTTAATTACTTAAATTTCTTATGTTAATACTAAGTTTGATTTAATCACCTAGAAGTTTATTTACAAAGTTTGATTTTAAACAAGCACTATGATACGTAGCATTATTAGACTAGATGAATCAGAAAGCAATTTTTCACTGTGACTCTCAGGCTCGTAGAATTTTTCACTGATAAGCCTCATAGGAGTTGCATCACGGGTTTCCATCTTATATACCATCCTAAAGGATTATTATGCAAAGATTTTTCATGTCAATAATGTGAATTTCTTATGTTAATACTACGTTTGATTTAATCACCTATAAGTTCATTTATAAAGTTTGATTTTGAACAAGCACTATGGTAAGTGACATTGTTAGACCAGATGAATCAAGAAAGCAAGTTCTCGTGCTGACTTCCAACACTCCTAGAATTTTTCACCAATAAGCCTCATGGGAGTTACATCACGAGTTTCCAGCCTATATACCATCCTAGGGGTTTATTATACATAGAATTGTCAACCTACAAGTTCAAGTCTTTATGTTTCAATTTAAACAATGCCTAAACATAAATACTTAGACTATTAAACCCCTGCCTAAAATCTCATCAATCATTATTATAGGTAAAATTGCAAAGAATAACACAAAATCCATCACATTATAGACATTATTAGTTGAATGACTTACCTTGATAGACGGACAATCTCACACTACAAAGAAGATGATTAAGGTTGGAAAATTATCGACTCTCTTCAACACAGAACATGGCCTGCAAGAAAGACAATAAACAAAAACATAAAAATTAAGGACCATACCATTGGAAAAGTTGATCTAATTACTAACCTGTGAGATATAGATGAATGAATTACATAAAAAGGAGTTTACTTCAACAAGAAGAGGTCTGATTTTTAAAGTCTTTAAGGAGGAGAAATTATATATAAGACCTATATAAGTGAAAGTGATGAAGATGATATAAATATAATCACAAAGAAATTAAAGAAATTATTAAAGATTAAGAGAGAAAAGTAATTAAATAAGAAGAAGAAAGCATTGAAAGGCTTAATAAGATGACACTATTATTTCTTAAAGTCATGAAGCAAAAAATATTATGCAAAGTTTGTGTTTTATATCCAATAATAATAACCTACCCCATTGCTAAATCTCTTATGATGAGAATAATAATTATGATATTAATCTTTCATACAATGAGTTAGTTGAATGCCTAGAGGCTATAAGCATAAAAATGAAGAAAATATCTTCCAAGTATAAAAAAGCTAAAAAACTCTTTAATGCATATTGATATAGATGAGCAATTGAAATGTTATGTGGACGATCTTATATAATTTAAGAGTGTGGTTGTTAGTAATGAAAATGAGCATGTTTATTGCATGAGAATGAGGTATTGAAAAAGTAGAAATATTCTTAAAGCATCATTTTATAATTTAAATTTAGTAAGTGAGAAACTACAAGGCATCTTAGGTCCCAAAAAAACTTAAATGGTAATCATGTAATTGATTACACTTATAGAAGTACATCATCTAATGATAAGAAAATTTTTTGTAATAAAAATAATGTGCATGTTGTTGAGCCATTGCCTATGTCATCATATGAGCATATAGACTCCAATTATAGGCACAGAAACTTCAATGCTCATGTATCATCTTCTACATCCAAAGCTAAAAAGAAATTTCATGTATATATGTATGGTTCATAACATAAACCTAGAAAACATGGTTCCTATGGTAAAAATATGAAAAATTTTCATGTAAGGACACAACAAAAGAGCATGTAACACTTCTGCATTTATATAGGCTTCTTCGTCATCAAATTTGTATAAAGAAAAGCTCTCATTTATCATAGCCTATCTAAACAATTCAGCATAAACTTCAATAGCCCCTATTTCACCTTATAATACTTTAAAAGTAATCTTTAATTGTCAATTATACATCTAGTTTAATCAAGATTCATGCTTATAACAACATCATGTTAGTAATTATTTTCATAAATAATTAATTGTTTAAAAGAATATTAGGTGTTCCATAAAGTGCTATAGATATTTTTTTCTATGATGCCTTCAAATAGATGAGCTTCTTAATGAATATATTAAAACATCTAACTATCACTTCTACTATGTTTTAAGGGGACCAAAATAGCCTAAAAAGAAAGATATATATGCCTATAAGATTAGGAATATGATTAAGATAGATAAAAATGTGATATATTTTTAAGTTGTAGGAAGACTTTTTATGTATAACATTTTAATTGGAAGGACTTCCCTTTGTACTAATTAAGCAATTTCTTATCTGCATCAACTATTAACAAATTTTTCAACTCTAAATTAAACGGGAGTTGTTTGGAGGCCAACGGATGGCAAAACAATATTACTCTACCTTCCTAAAAGAAAAGAACGTAACATATATAATGAACATAGAGGAACTAAATGTTAGGGTTTTGGAAAAGGAGATTAAAAGGGAGTAAAATGGTGAAATCAAATAGGACATAGTGGTAAAACCTAAATCAAGGCACAAGTAGATGAAACTATGAAGTCTTAAAGAAATGTTTACTTTAACACTTAGACAATTTTGTGTAGAGTGCAGTCAATGTGTCTAGAGTAAGGAAGTAAATTTTAAGTTGTTAGATGCATTCTTCATTAAATAAGTTGACATTGATATGAATAGCTATTATGGTATAGTTCAAAAAAGAAAATAAAAATGTAGAATATATGTGGGCTTTACAAACTTAAAAAGGCGTGCTCAAAGAATAGTCACCCTTTATTAAAGATATATCAATTATTAGATGCTACTTCAGTCATCCATACTTTAATGTTCATAGATGCCTACTTATGATCAATTCATATAAGATGAATGTAATAGATAAGGAGAAGATATTATTCATCGCTCACAATGAGATACTATTATAGAGCCATGCCTTTCAGTATGAAGAAAATGAAGGTTAGTTAAACATGATCTTCTATAAGTAACTACAGGAATATGTAATTCTATGTCAATTATACGATATAAATACAAAAAGGGACAAAAATCATTATACCAATTTAACACAATGCGTTACAAACCTAAGAAAATATGACATAAAACTTAACTCAAAAAAATGAACATTAGGGGTAAAGGCATGGGTAGGTGAATTCCTCAAATTCATAAACACCCATAGGAGAATAAAAGTTAATTTATAACAAATATAAGGTTATATTGTCCATGGAAACATTAAAAAACCAAATGAATTTTAGTGGACTAAAGAGTGTTAGTTATCTAGTAAGTCTATTATTGTTATCAACCCTGTTGTGTCTAGTTTCTATTGCTTTCAATTGCCTTCGTATCTTGATTTTGGTTACAAATTCTTGTATTTTGATCCAAATGTGAGATAAATTGGTGGAAATGGTGTGAATATTGCATGAATGTTAATTAGATTATTTTCTGAATTTTGCATAAAGGTTAAAGGAAATTTTGACATAAATTTGCATGAAAGGAAAAGAAAAAAATCAAAGAAAAAGGTGGTTACTAAAGATGTCACCACTATGGCAAAGCCTGTCACGGTGGTGACTAACTTGTCACCACCGTGACAAGCTTAGTCACATTGGTGACTAAACTTGTCACTACTATGACCACCTTATGCGCACCCGTGCAAATTCTTATGCGTTCCTTTAATCCATTTGTTTTATTACGTGGCAGTTGTAGGTTGAAGAGGCACGAAAACCTAAAACTAAACGAGGCTACAAATAGAAAGGATAGGAGGGTGGCAGCAACATCATTCATTCCATTCTTTATTCTTCACTCAACACACACCCAAGGCAAATGGAGAGAAAGAAGTCAGAGAAAAGAGAAAGGAAGCAGAGACTAGTCGATTTAGGGGAAGAGGAGAGAGATATAGTAGAAAGGGGAAGGTAGTGCAAGCATCTGGGTGAGAACAAGCTAAAGTAGAAGGTGAGAGCTAATGTGGGAAGCTTGAGAGGGGTAGGAGACCACCGCCTTCACACTCATTCGATCCTTGTTTGCTTATTATGTTCATCTGTTGCTTTGTTTCTTGTTATTAATTCATAGCTTAGTCGACTATTATTTGTTATCTCTTTATAGTTCATTCGGTTATTTACTTAGTTTATTGCTTAAATACTTCACTTATACTGATAAAGATAGGATTAAATAGTTTAATGATGATGAATCTTGTGATATCTGTGATAGGCTAATCTCTTTTTCTTGAGGATTAATGTAGCTATGTTAGTCAAATATGCATGATTGAGGGGCTGTGTTATTGTCTTATGTGTTGATATAGTTTCTGAACTGAATGGATGTAATAGCATGATCAAACTTTGCATCATTTTGGTATTAAACAAAGGATCAAGAGAAGAAGTTTAATATAAAATGAGAAACTATTGACGGTTAGGTTAAGAACTAGAAATATATTCACTTAAATGGTAATTAGTAGTCGGGTTTCCTTAATTAATTCAGATAATAACTTGTTGAATAAGAAAGTTAGACTTAGTTTATTATTTGAGTTGAACTTAGAATGCAACTATTAATTTTAGTCAAACGAATGCCCAATCATTTTCCCTTAATCATGCATAGGAGATTAAATTAGTGAAATTAATTCTCAAGAGTTTTTCACTTCGATTTCTATTCGTCTTTGTTTCCAGTTGAATCAGTTTACTTTTCAGTTCAATTTTACGATTTGCTTTAAAATCTTTTACTTAAAAAATTAGAATAGAGTGTTTAGGATTGCATTTATTTTGTTTTTGTTCAAAATTAATTTAAGTGGACCAATTTTACCTCTATGGGAGACGACCCTGGGTAATCATTACAACTACCTCTTATACTTGTCAGTAGGATGGCCTAGGTAATTTTTATAACTTTTTAGGCACAACAAGTTTTTGTCACTATTATCGGGGAGTTGTTTAGTATTCTAAAACTTAAATTAATTTTGATTGTTTTTATTTGCTAAAGTGATTTTGATTATTTGTGTTTATTCCTGCATGGAAGTTTTATTGTGTTATTTTGTTACATTTTTTGTTAATTTTCATTATTAATTTAGTACTTTCTGTAGTTAGTCTGTGCAAGGGAGCAAGTCTTTAAAAATGAACTCGTTTAGTTTATGCTAGGAAGGGGATCCCTAGATAGTCAACCCGTCCCTTTCATTGATAGCTTATATCAGATAAGAAGACCTCAAAGGGACTCTAAAGATGATCGCGAGGAACCCAAGCATAAAGATCAACTTAATAATCAAAAGATGGGTGAAAGGTAGTTACTGATGAATGAGTATGTCAAACATGTGATCTATACTACCATTTTGTGCATCCGTTTGGGAGAAGCAGCCAAAAACTATGAACTGAAGAGCATCCACTACAACATGCTACCAACTTTCTATTGGGTTCCCAATGAAGACCCTTTAAACTTCATTCGAGAATTTTATACCACTTTCCAAACCTTCCATTCAAATGGCTTAGAAGAAGATCAACTCAAAATGAGATGTTTCCTTACACATTAAAGGATCAGGCCAAGGTGTGGCTGATGACTCTTCCATTGGGCTCATTGACTACATGGGAGGAGGTGCACAACAAATTTATGGGAAAATTCTACATCAAAAAACCTCTTAATTGCGCACCAAGACAGCTACCTTCACTTAAATGGAGGGAGAATCATTCTATAGGTGTGGAAACTCTTATTAATCTAATGCTCGCACAATCATTTTTCACTTCACATGCTAAACTAATTCTTTTATGATGGGTTGACACAACAATGCCAATACACGGTAGACAATGTAGTAGGAGGAACTATAGGAGAGAGGAAGGCCAAAGAAACGTATGAAATCTTCCAAATAATAGGGGTCAATTCTCAATAAAAGAGGATTAATGGAAGAAGAGTTGGAGTTTATGAAGTGAGCTCAAATCAAGAATTGGTTGTTCAGTTAGCTGAGTTGATGAGGCATATGAAGATGCCAACCGCAAGGCTACCTTAAAACATTTCCAATTAAGAGGTGTGTGGTAACTGTGGAACTTTTGGTCATGGAGCTAATGTTTATTTGTATTCTTACAAACCTTTGGTAGATAGGGAAGAACAAGTTAACTCGCTTAAATATTCTCAACCAAGGGAGCAAAATGATCCATACTAAAAAACCTACAACTCTAGTTGGAGAAACTACCCCAATTTCTTTTAAAAGACTAACAATCAACTGATGCAACCTCAACCACAATATTAGAATTTTCAGAGGCCAAACTTTTTCCTAGGACAATCCTCAATTAACAACCTACCAAGAAAACCTTCTTTGGAGGAAAGCCTGAATGCATTCATTCAGGTCACAACTCAGAATAAAGAAACAAATAACAAGAGATTCAACTCCTTAAAAGCATATGTCAAGAGGATTGAGATTAAAGTCAAATACATAACAATAGAAAGGGAAGGTTGCCTATTCAACTTGAGTGAGCCCAAGCAATTACAATTATGAGAAGCGGTAAAGTGATTGACAATCATGTTGAGTTTCCTTCTAAGCTATCTAATACTGGCAATCAAGAGAAGGAAAGCCTCACTAAAGAAGAAGATGAGCAAAATGTGAAAAGCAAAGAGAGGAACTCTTCAAGTCACATTCAAAAGGGTAAACAACTTAAACATGACACCAAGGACAATGAAGGACAAAAACTACACAAGGCAACGGATCCTTATTGATCACCAATTCCATATCCAAGACGCCTTAAAGAGTTGAAAGAAGATGAGCAATTTTCCTATCTGTATGCCCTTGTTAGATGTGATTAGGAACATTCCAGCTTATTTCAAGTTTTTAAGGAACTAAGCACCAAGAAACAAAAGTTTGAGCTTAACGAAAAGGTGTTGATTTCAAAAGTAGCAAGTGCAATTCTATAGCAGCATTTACCCCCCAAACTAAAAGACCCAGGATGTTTTATCATGAAAGTATTAATGGGTAATGGTGATGAGGCTAAGGGTATGCTTGATCTTGAAATAAGGATAAACCTTATACCTTACTCTATTTATGAGAAATTGGATCTAGGACAGTTAAGACCTACGATTATATGTTTTCAATTAGCTGATAGATCAATTTGTTATCCAAAAGGAATAATGGAGGACGTGTTAGTGAAAGTTGGAGGATTGATTATTCCCGTATACTTTGTTGTCCTAGACATAGGGAAAGTGAAGGAGAAAGAAAATGAGCACTCTATACTCTTAGGGAGGCCTGTTATAGCCACTACCAATACCTTGATTGATTAGAAGAACGGGAAACTGAGGATGACTATTTTGGGAGAAATAGTAGAATTTTTAATCTTTAATCTTTAACTTATTTCTACTACTACTGTTTCCAAAGATAGTTCCTTTGTTAATCAAATTGATGCCGCATATTGTAATTTTGCCTTACAGGAAAAGGAAGAAAATGAGCTGGACTTGGTGAGAGAAATTGATAAGTGATGTCAATTGCTGGACGATGTAACTATGGGAAAGGTTGGCAATTTCTTAGAGAAGAAGACCAATGAAAAGAAGGCAACAGTGGAATTGATAACTTTGAACAATCCACCTTCAATATAACGGTTGAAGTGTCTAATTAAAAGACATTAAAGAAGTGCTAAATGGGAGGCAACCTATATAATTTTTATTTTGTTTTTCAATTAGTTGTTTGATAATTTCTTTTAGTGAAACTCAACTTAATTTGTTTGCGTTGTGTTCACAGGCCTACTTTTCAATCTCTTCTATTCGTCTTCCTCGAAACTATCTCCACTCCTCAATGTAGGATGCCATACTTATTACCATGCTTCAACCCACATCAACGCAGCCACCACCCACACTTTCGTATCGTATTTCTATCTCTTTTTATTATTTTTATTACATGTTAGTTTAATGTCTTTTAATTTTTTAATGTTAATGTTTGTCCTTTTTCGTGTTAATTTTTGTCATTTGTCTTAGAACCCTCTTTTACTTTTTTGATTCACAAGAGGAATAGTGTGATGTTTAAATGGGCGCGGAGGGGGGGTATTAGTTCAAAAAAAAATTATTATTTGTGAGTTGTGTATTTGTTTTCCCATTTAGTAGTTAGAGATGCATGGTTATTAAATGAACTAGATCTGGATTACAAATGCATAATATAAGTAAATGAGCATATTTGCATGCTTAGACTAATTAACTTGGATTTCAATTAAAAGGACATTAGCTTGTTGTGATAGATGAATGAAACTTTTCAATTGGTAAGAATTTGAGCCTTTTTGAACTATTAAACACCAAATTCAAGTATTCTTTGTTGACAATGTTCTTTCATGATTGGGGAACTCTAGAACTTACTTGCAAATACTAGTTGAGATCATATAATCTTATGCAAATGCTAAAATAATGAAGGCAATTAGGATTTAGCCCTTTTTGCTTAAAAAGCCACCATGATGTTACCTTTAGTAAACCTCTTTGAGCTTAACATGAAACCTTTTCTTTCTTTAAACCCAAAATGTAAGCCTTGACCTTAATTATTTATCTTCTTCATTGTACCTACCATAAGGCAAGTTGAGCATTTTAATGTGTATGATTGGGTTTAGGGAATAATTGTTTAAACAAGAAAAATAATGGACATTAAATTGGAGAATGTGTCACGGGTATGACTTCTTAAGTGACACCTAGGAAGAAGAAGAAAATGGACATTAAAGAAGTGTCATAGGTCACGGGTTAAGAAAGTGACACGGGTGTGACTTAACAAGTCACACCAGTGACATCCAATTAAAATTCGTCGTTTAAAAAAATCCACATGAGAAGCAAAAAAGTAGTAAATTGATAAGAGAAAAGAGAAGAAGGAAACCTGGGTTCAGCAGAAACTTTTTCTCTGCAAGAATTACAAGTGAATGGAACTCTATAAGTAACAGCTGTAGAACGAAAACATTTCGTACATACCATATACCAGTACTTTTGCAAGATGTGTTGGAAGAAAATATTTGCTTTAATCCATGTTATCTGCACATAACCCATAATAAGATTTTTATTTAAAAAAATTAATATGAAATATTTTGTAAGAATATAAAATGTAGTTAACTTGCTGGTAGAATTCAAGAACATGATTTTGGTAATTTTTATGGGATCTGAAGGATATATCAGGATTATATCTAAGATAAGCTCATTTCGCTAATAAGGTTTTTAATTTCCTGATTATTTCATCTTGCCCTATAACATAATAATTATAAATATAAAAGCATCAAAATTTTATAAAATTTTTATATAATTTTATTGATTGTTGGAGTAAAGATAAGGCAGTACCAATTTTTAAGATCCACAACTTCTTATATTGGTGGATTTACAAGAAATGCTAAGTCGAACCAGGTCGATAATGCAACACCTAAAATTTTGAATTGTAACTTAAAAAATAGAAAGATAACTAATAAAATGTAATAGTATGATGAATAAAAAATACTGTTATAATAGTTCACTTTCAATCTCCTACACATAATTATCAAATAAGACTGTAAGGATTCAGTAATTTGTTGGCCCTTGTTATTAACAAAAGAATTCCACATCGACAGTACAACGGTTTGTTGTCTAATAAAAAAAGAAATGTCAGGAAAAAGAAAGAATTTATCTCAGTTTTATGCAAAATATAAAGAATAACAGAGAATTAAAATTACTTTTTGTTGGCAATAACAAATTTTTGCAGAGTTGAATTTCTGCCATCTTTGTTGATTTATTTCTTATTTAAGACTTCAAGAACCATGGCCAAAATATCTATCACATGTTAAATATAAATATAATTAGATATAAAAAAATTGTGAACATTTTATAAAGAAATAGATTAAGGGTCTAACCAACTGATTTTTGCTTGTCGTTTCTACAATTGATAAGATCGGCGAAAGGTGTATAGTTAAATTTCATAGGGATGATGTTATCATCATCTAGTGCAGGTTCAATGACAGTGCAGCTTGTAATTATCTATTGTATTTTGAAGTCTTTAGTTTGATATTGAGCTGGAATTGGTTTCACAATGGCATTACAAATAATATATTTTTTACATGGTTACAAAATGTGGCTCATTCGTTAGATATCATTGTTGAATATAATACCCTCAATTTGTGATCCCTGTTAATAATAAAGAAATTATTAATAATTAAGTAAAAAATGTTAAATGAAGAAAGTGTAGTTGTCATACCTCATAATCAAAAAAGATGAACTTTTGTCTCTTTGATGGTGTGCTAGGTAAGGCGACAACATGTTTTTCTTGGATGATAATTTCAAATGACCACCATTGAGCACTAGGTAAAATATCCTTAATCAATAAGTGTTTTTCCATCCTGAAAAAAATTTGTTTAATAAATTAGTTAGGGGAACAGTTTTTTTATATGAAATGAAATTATACCAAGTTGAAAAGAAACAATTAACATACCTCTTGACAACTTTATCTTTTATAATTTAACTAATTGAAATATTTCATCAAACACAATAATTCTTATCTTTTGATCAAACTCTGAAGATTCAAAAGTTCTTGAAATAATCAAAACTTTAACTGATTTAGGAGTTCGAGCTCTTGACAGAGGCACATATAGTTGTCCATGTGAGAATACAGGCTGACGGAGATAAATTCCTACACGATCAAGTGTTTGACCTTGGGATTTGTTTATGGTCATTGCAAAAGACAAACGAATAGGGAATTGTGTTCTAAAGAAAGGTATTCCATTTTTTTCAATTTGTTAAGATTGCAAGGGAATTTTAGGTATAAAAAACAAATTTCCTTCGTGAGCTCCAAATACAATTTCTATAGAAATTGTATGGTCTTTTAATTGTCCAAATATCAACCTTGCCCCATTGCATAGTCCCTCAGTTGGATTCAAATTTCTTAGTAGCATAATTGGGGAGCCTTCTTCGAGTAAGAATTTGTATGGAGGTAGGCCTTTAGGATTTAAAGAATTGAGAAAACTTCATAATCAGCTTGAGGTCTTCAGTCAACCTTTTTGTCAAAACTCATGTATGAATGCATATTTCCTGACAATTTTGTAATCATCATGTCATTAATTTCGTCAACACAGTTGTTTGTTGGACACAGTACGCATCTGTTTATCATCTTGTACAGATTTGATGAATACAAGCTTAGGTAAGGGAAGATGTTTTCAAGTAACCTGGTCAAGGTAACGATGCATTAGAAAAATGTCGTTGTAATTCTTAAAAAAAGATAGTAAAATATATAATGAAAAGATTGTAACATGTTAAGAGACTCATCTTTGCTATAATAAGTAATAACTAGTTCTTTTGGCAAGGATATTTGATCTGGCTCATCTACTAGCTCAGTGCCTTCTCCTACACGTAAGAAAAATTCCAAAAAGTTGGATTTGATATAGCTCTCATATTTATCGTCAAAGAGAATTTAGACATTTGTGGCCAGACATGTGAATTTAGAAGACTAAAATCAATCAGTTGTTGTTTTGTAGCTTAGTCAATAACCAGCAAGGTTTGACGAAAATCATCACCAAATACAACAATTTTTCCTCCAAAAGGTCGATTAGAGTCCATGATATCTTGAAGCAAATCATGAAATGCTTCAATGGCTTCTCGTTTTGCCATGGAAGCCTCGTCTCATAAGATAAGACTAAATTCAAATATCAATTTTGCAATAATGCTTCGCTTACTTAATTGACAAACTTTTTTCTTCGATAAATCAAACGGGATTTTAAATCTTGAGTGAGCTGTCCTAACACCAGGAAGGACTGATGCTGCAACACCTAATGTAGCAACAACAATTGTAATATGTCCCTATGACCGTAAATTTGCAAGGAGAGCTCAATATAAGAAAGTCTTTCCAGTTCTGGCAGGACCATCAATAAGAAAACTTCCACCACTTGAAGCCAAATTTGAATTCATAATTAAATCAAATACATACTTCTGTTCATTATTCAACTTTGATTGTAATAATAGGTCTTCTGGATCAACTTGTATATTCTTCTCACTTTGTATTTCTTTACTTTGATGTTGATGATAATCAACATGAAACTGATGATCAGCAAAATGATAATCGATCAAGCTTTTCCCCATTTGCTCTAGAGATTTATTAATATCTTGAAGGGCCATTTTTGTAATGTCTTTAGATGTATACATATTATAAGAAGAAGAAGCATACCAGTAGTCAGACCAAAGGTCGTCTTTGAATGTTTCCCAGAGCTGCTTAGGATTTGTCAATGACCAATAAAACAAGAGTTTAGCAAATAAAAGTCTGAGTGATGCTGGCATTTGAAACATAACAGCTTCCTCAAAAGTTTGTTGTATATAAAAGTTAGACACTAGCAATCCTAATTGCAGTGTAGCCTCCCTGAAATAGCTTTTTTTTCTCACCATGAATAGTTAACAAGTTATCAAATTTTATTAGTCCTTTAACATGTATGAGTAATAACCTTAAGTAATACCTTTCTCCTTCTCTAAGGTCAATAATAACCAATCTTCCTATTACTTTTTTTCAACTTCTTTCCAACTATTTTTTTGTTTTTTGATTCCAAACAAAATGCTCCAGAAAATCTTTATAAAGACATTTCATCTCTTCTTCCTTTTTATTTGTCAAATTTATCTTGAAAAATTCGGTTAGCATTGTTTTTGAGAAGTCAATATTTCTCAACAAATAAAGCAAATCTGCATTTTTGTTAAAGCAAATAAACTGCTAATTTGGGAGATGAACCTACAGTATATAAACTGATGGAATAATCTCTGGTAGACGAAATTCATATATACACCATAAAGCTTCAGGAGGTAAAATACAACGACCTTCTTGGAAATTATTGATTTCATCAATATCAGTTGTGCTCTCTTGATCAACAATAATAAAATTGACAAGATCATGGCCCTTAAAAACATATTTGTGTAAGTACTTAACAAGCTTCACAGTTGAATATATTTCAACATTTATGTGACAATCAAGTAGCATCAAAAGGAACGGATTATGAGGAACCATCCACCTATTATCAATCTCATGTCTACAAATTTTGGCTTTCCTGTCATCATCTCTTCATCTATAGCATAGATAACTATCTTCACCATGAATAGTAAAAGGAGCAAAATTCTTGGGATAATGGTTTTTGCACACACCATTTCTCATGTAAGGGCAATCTTTATTCATAAAACTACAAGGATCATGAATCATATGCTTAATGACAAGAGAATATAATCGTGAATTTTGATCAAGATCTGGTATTTCAGCAGATATGACCTGATCGTAAGAATATGGATTTAGCAATTTAGCATACGGCTTAGGTATTAGCAATAAATGAGCATGAGGGAATCCACGCTTCTGAAATTCAATAACATAAACAAATGTGGACACATCTCCAAAGATTTGTTTGATCAACCCATTTTTTAGAATTTGAAATTTAGCTCTGAACATTCTAACTAATAAATTCGGTCTATCTTGTGCCTTTTCATGAAATTTAAGATTGTCTTGTATTTCTCTCCACATAAAGTTGCAATTCATGTCCTTTGGACCATTGATAAATATCAAGATAACGTCGTTTCATGTCCCTTGGACCACCGATAAATGAAGCTGGGAGCACAACTCGACGACTAATTCTAAAACCTTCTGTTTGACCAACGGTAATACTATCCAAAACACCTTTCAAAATTTCTGTCCATATCTCATTCTGTTTTTTCTATGGAAATCAAGTCGGCACGTTTCAATCTTTATATAAGTACCCACAACAAATTGTTGAAGCAGTCTTAAGCTATAGAACAGTATAAATTCATCATTTTTTCTCATTTGGAGCCGATAACAATAATATTCTTTAACAGAAACAAAACCATCGTCACAGTACACTTCTTTAGCAACTAGTAATAAAGAAGATAAATTTGATAAATAAAATGGCGACATTAAATAATATTTGAAAAATGACAAAAAGAAATGACAATCTTGCCTGTGTTTTCCACAACCAACAATTCAGATGGATCAATAAAGGAGTTGAAATGAACATCACTCCCTTTATCCAAAACATTGCTCCTATTTCTTTGTGAAATCAACCGCGTAATGCCACGATGCCATCCAGATTCACCGCGAGGAAACAAAAGTGGATATTGGAGTGGGTAACAAGATGCATAATAAAACTGAATTCTATAACTTGTACCCAAGTGAACATAGACTTGGATGTGAGGGCATTTATCAATTTGTTCATCATTAATTTCAATCCATATAGCAGCCACTTGTGATGCAGTAGGAAGATTATAAACACGTTGATCAAGGCCAGGATAACATCTTAAAACTATTTCATGATTCTTAAGTGATGGAATGTCTATAAGACTTCGAAAGAACTTGGCATAAGGATTATCTTGTAGAACTGCCATAATCAATTTTAATATACTCTTACGAAGTTTATCACAACTATTAGTCCTTCTTTTTAGTTCCTCGTCAGTATCAAAGAAATAGAGTTGGATTCCAAATACCTTATTGGTTGTTGACACTAAACTATCAAGGAAATGATAAACTTGTCCTTGAACACGAAATGTATAAACCCTTTTCTTGTTTTTTGTTAGTTCTCGATCATACCTAGCTCCGTAGGAAGTAAAAGCTACATTGTTATTGTATGTATGAACATTCTTCCTTAAATGTTCTGATTCTTCATCATTGCCAAAAATTAATCGTTTCAAACCATATGGCATTTGAGGAGAAACAATGAAAATTTGTCCTGATGAACAGAAGAATGATGGAGGTTCAAGATAAAATCGTTTTGCATGACAATGTTCACAATTTGGAACAAAATGAAGCTATTGAGGCTCAACAGGTAAATTCTGCAAAGATGCTAACTTTAAGAAAGAGAGATGATAATTTATCCCTTAAAACATATAAAAATAATATGATCACTTTGTGCACTAGTCATATTAAAAATGGTAAAAATATAGGTAAAAAAATTATTCCTTAATCAACATGATTTACATTAGAATCAAAAGATCGATTTTGTATTTGTTGACTAGTGGATTAATGAATGAGAAGTTGGCTGCTAGAAGGTTCACTATTAATGAAAGAATAGGTATGTTGATCAGTAATTATTTGATGAAGTGAAGGCAAAGTAGTGCTTCCCTTTTTTGCCGATCGAGTTTCTCTAAATCGTCACAAGAATTCTTGTTTTTTATTTTCTAGCATTTCAGCATACTTTTCACGTCTTTTGGCATTTCTATCCATATTTGAATGCAAACAACATTAATGCTCTTCACATATCAATTAATAAGATTTTTTAAAAATATCAAAATATCTGTAGTAACAATATTTGTGATATATATATATATTATAAATATTATTTAATGTATACTATAAATATTATTAAATGAGATATGTATAAAAAAAGTATATATTACATTAATAAATGTTGGCTATAATTAAAAAATGTCAAAATATAACATGCAAAAAAATGAAGCAATAATATCATCTTTATTGATGAATATAAGACAATA
>JAOQMP010000210.1:8807992-8831510 GCA_027563575.1 Erythroxylum pedicellare
TAAAAATAATAAAAAGAAAATTAATTTGTATAATAATAATAATAATAATAATAATAATAATAATAATAAATAATAAATAAATAAATAAATCAAAAATTTTAATTTAATTTAATATTTTTCTATAATTTATAAATTAGTTACACAATTTTAATAAATTAATCAATTTTTAAAAGTTAAATTTTATTTAAAAATTAAAATTAAAATAATTAAAAAACAAAAGTTGGACAAAATGTGTCACAGGTGTGACACTTACAAACCAATTATTTTTTTAATTTTTTATCATTTTTATTTTTATAAAATTAATAATACATAATCAAAATTACAATTTAATTTAATTTAATTTGTATTAAACTAATAGTAGTATAATTAAATTAAAATGATAAAAATAAAAATAAAAAAGACTCACTGGCGTGACTTAAGTGTCACAGCAGTGATGTGTCGTGCCTGTGACACTTATGACATCACTGCTGTGACACTTATGTTATGGGTATGATAGTTATATTTAAGTGATTGAGTTGCCTAAAATTTATTCTAAAACGACGACGTTTTATTAACTAGACAGAGTTAGGGAGAATAAGGTTAGATAAATGATCTTGTCTTTTGATTAATAGCTCTACAAAAAGTCTAATTAAGCATCTATTATTATCTCACACCATTTTACACCCTGGTGATACTAAAATAATATTCATTGCATCCTAACATTATTAAAATAGTACTCATTGTATCTGAAAAGTGGCGACAGAAATAACAATATGGACTTATTTAAACCTTTGCGAAGAGTGAAGGTGAAAATTATACCTTTAGTTAATGTCTAAAAAATTACTTTTAAGATCACATCAATGCATAATAGGTCGAAATTGTCTAGTTGTGATGTGACGTAGAATGAATTTAGGACTTGTATACTAAAAGATACCAAAAACTTGGTTAGAATTTAAGGTGATACCATTATCATTTTGAAAACGTTAAAGTTTAATTAATACTATAGGTAAAAGTAAGGGTTAACTTTTTAGGAAATATTATGGGCTAATATGTACCCTTTTTTGTAATTACGATAAAGAAAAACAACATATTTTAGTTTTATGATACAAACATAATAAATAAAATAAAATTATTGTTTCAAATAATTGTTACTAAAAAAGCAAAAATATCATATATTATTCCTCATATCTAACAATAGCAATAACATTATTTTTGTAATTATGATATTTGATATGACAAAATCAATTTAAAATTTTATTTCCCTTTAAAAGATTGAAGAATCGAATAAATGTCTTACCCGAAATTAATAATATTCATTATAAAAATTTTGATGAGAACAATTTAGGAAAAAAGTGATAAGTTATATAATAAAAATTAATAAATCACCCTAAAGAAAACTTGAAATCGATGTGATATATAATTTCTTTTATTCATTTGGATTGCCATTTAGTTTCAAATTTCTAACTTTTATCAATATGTTGAAGAGGTAACTATTTTGACATACCTCGTATATGAGTTTATAACACCATACAAAATAAAATAGTGCATACTTATATTTAGAGAAAGGGAAAAGGCCTAAATTGGTCCTCCAATTTAGATGTGACGTGCACAAAAGTTCGACACTTATTTTTCTGCCAAAGGGACCTTGAATTTTTCAAAAATTTCTCTTTTAACGATCTCTTCACTGGAATTTTAAGTTTGTTCAACATGCTTAACCTTTATGGCAATGTGTCAAGCTATGGTAATCTATTAATGTGTATTTACATTATTGTCCTATAATTGCAACTTATTTCTTCAACCGGCAGAGTGTTTAAACAACGTTTAGTTTAATATGTAAAACCAGCGTTTGCATTTTGTAAGAATTTCTACCCCTTAAACATGAACTCAACATTTTGATAGTAATTAAAAAAATGACAGAGTCAAGGAAGAGGTTGAAAATGAGGGTGAAGGAAGAGATTGGCCTTAGAGGATTAGGAGGGATATCTTTATGACAGAGGAGTAAGAAGGAGATTCTCATTGGCAAAGTGTGGCTAATTGGTTTACAGCAAGGTATATTAGCGATTTTCCTAATTTTTAGGATTTCAGTTTCTTCTTAAATTAGGGAATTCAAATTTTATAAAATCAACTATTATTAAACTAGTGATTTAATGCATAAATAAGAATTGATAAAGAGGTTGGTGACTAAGGAGTGGAAGAAGACAAGATATTCATGATAAAGGAGTAGGAGGAAAACCTTCGTGAAAATAGCCATTCTTGTATGCATGTTGTGGCCTTAAAGGATTATGAGGGATATTTTCGTGATAGAGGAGATTCTCATTGGCATGGTTTGGTTAATTGGTCCATAGTGAGGTAAATTAGCGATTTTCCTAAGTTATATGGTTACATTTCCTGCTAAATTGAGGATTTCAGTTTTAATGAAAGTTTTTATTATTAAATTAGGGATTTGCTTCATAATTGAGGTTGAATAACTTATTGCTCTTTTAATTCTTATTTTATTAGGATGTAGAATCTCATTGAAAAAGAAAGTCTATTTCACTACGGGGGAGAAATTGATAGGCAAAATTAATTTCAATACATTGGTGGTAGTAAAATATTAGTTGAAGTTATTGACCCAGATAAATTATATTGGATTGCTAATCATAATTGGTGTGATAAACTGGAGAAAGTATATTATAGGCAACCAAATAAACATGAAGAAGGTGGGTTGATTGAGATTGTAGATGACTTAAAAATATTTGATTTTATTTATATTATTGAAAACTATGGAAGAGTAGATTTTTATTTTGAAGGTGAGTACAATGAAGAGAAAGCATCAAAGCAGATAATATGGATGATAGTGCTGATAACATAGATCTAACAAATTTAGAACAAGATAATCATTACGTAGAGGATGAACTACTTATCTTCGGAGTAAGTACTATAAATGATAGAGAAAATATTGAAGAAAAAATTGTATTATTAAATGACAACGATGATAGTAGTGTGTTTATTGAAGATGTGTTTATTAAGCATAAAGTTTTGAATAACGTGCATGATGGTAAACCTGATGTTTTGAATTTAGAGCATGAATTTGTAAATCCTAAGCATGATTATGTTGCTATTGAGCATGGTAGTGTTAATACTATGCATGATGGTGTGAATACTGGACAGATATGTTAATGCTTTTGTTGATGATGTGCCTATTGCTTCTGCTGATGATAACGTGCCAAATAGTTTTACTAATGATAATGTGCCTAATGAAGATGTGCATAATGCTTCTGCTAAAAATGATGATAGTGATAGTGATTTGGTGACTGATTTGGAATGTGAAACTGAAAAAGATAATGATGAGCTCTAAGTTGTCAAATCAAAATATAAAGAGAGGAAGCCCAAGAAAAGAAATAAAGATGAGACTATGAATAATGATATTGAGAACCGTGAAAATAAAAAATGGCATAAAAATGTATAAAAGGATTTTGTATATGAAAAAGACAGTGAGTATATTGAAAGTACCCAAGTTAATATTATACAAGTTTAGATGAAGATGTTGATAGTGCATAAAGAAGAGGTAAATGTAGAAACCTATATTATGATCCGTCATCTAATCTTCCTACTTAGGATGTAGGTTTGAAGTTTAAAGATGCCAAATAATTAAGGAGACCATAATTAAATACCATATTACAAAGAGTTTGGGTTTGAAATAAATAAAAAATGAGGATCGAGTGAGAGTGATATATAGATCATAGTGCCTTTGATTACATTTTGCAAGTTTGGAGAGAAATGATAACATTTTTTCATAAAGAGATATGAACCTTAGCAAATTTGTACAATGACAATAAGCTCATCATATCAAAATGGATTACAAGCCATTGTAAAGACATGATTGAGTTACAATCATATATCAAGTTTGTTCAGTTAAAGTACTTATAAAGGATGGAGTTTAAGTTAGATGTGAGTTGAACACTTGTAAGAAAGCAAAAGCAATTGTGGAGGAATTTGCTAAACTCTTAGGGTGGACAATTATAATAAGCATTAATCATAAAGGAAAAAGGATCTTTACAAGGTGCTATATTTGTTTTAGTGCATATAAAAGGGGTGAGAGTGATGGTTGTAGACTAATAATAGGACTAGATGGATGTTTCTTGAAAGGAATATGTAAAAGAAAATTATTGGCTACTGTTGGAAGGGATGAAAACAATCAAATATTTCTGATTGCTTGGGGTGTGGTTGATGTTGAGTGTACTGACATATGGAAGTGGTTTCCAAAGCTTTTTATTTTAAATCTACAACTTGGAGATGGTAGTGGCTTCATATTCATATCTTACCTGAAAAAGGTATATCTTTATTGAATTGATAATAAATGTTTATATATATACACTTAATGAAAAATTTTATTTTTATTTTTATTTATTTTTATACTAAGTCTTCTATATGCAATGAAAATAGTTTTACTAAATATTGAGCGTAGAATGTGTGTAAGACACATTTATGCTAATTGGAGACAGATATGGAGTGAAGATGATCTAAAGTTTTAGTTTTGGAGGACAACTAAGGCTATATTTATTCGTAATCTTAATTATCAGTTATATGCACTAAATGATTTAAGATCAAGTTACGTTGAAGCTCTATTATAGTATCTTTAGACATGGTGCGAGGTATATTTTAATGTCAATTCTAAGTGTGATTCTATAGATAATAACATGAGTGAGACTTTCAATAGTTGGATCTTAAAGGCTAAGGTGAAGCATATAGTTAACATGTTAGAGTATATCAAGAAGGTGGTAATGAAGAGGATGTATGCAAAAAGTAATTTTGGGGGAAAATGGGTCCAAAAGTTTATGTTAAAGGAGAGTAAGAAAGGGAGCTCTAGTTGCTTTGTTGATTGGAATGGAGCTTATGTATATAAAGTTAAGCATGGATTAGACATGTTTAATGTGAGAATTAGTAGTAACATGGATTAGATAGGTTTTACGTGAGAATTAGTAATTGTACTTATACTTGAAGATGTTGGGATTTGACAAGAATTCTATGCCCTCATGTTGTGGCTATCATTTTCCATAACCACCAAAATCTTGATGACTACATTGATAAATGGTGTACCAAACTTGCAAGCATAAAAGTAAACTCTCGAGCCACTTGATAAACAAAGATTTTAGTCCTCGTGTGAAGTTATTAAGCTACTTCCAATAAGAAGAATGCCTGGTCAAAAAATAGGAAGAAAGAGAAATTTAAGCAACCTAAAATATGAAATGCCACTAGACTTGGAAGAAGAATGACTTGCACCAAATGTGGACAACAAGGCAATAACCAAAGATCATGCAAAATTCTTATAAATGTAAGAAGTTTCTCATTAATTATGGACCTTTTTTGTATTACCATTTCACTATTAACCAATCAATGTTTAAAAAATATATATAGGTACTAGGATCATCTAGTATCAATTTTAAAAGAAAATAAGGAGTTCAATTTATGAATTCATCACATACTGCATAAAAAATATTACATATGCTGAAGAAACTAGTGAAGATAAGAAAAACATGCAAACAATAATTAGAGGAAGAGATAGAGTGAGCAAAAGAGGTAAAGGTAGGACCATAGGTAGGGGTAGCGGGAGAAAGATTAGCGGATATAAAGTATACTTCAATGATTTAACTGACTCAATTTAGTACCATGTAAGTTAACTGAAATTTGGAATATGCTAATATTAGTATCTAAAATTTTGTTTTAAGTAATTATGTTCATTTTTATGTTTAAACATCATAAAGATAACGTTCAAATTATGAGGCCAGATAGATCACAGAGATCCTTTGCTGCATATTCTAATATCTAAATTGAAATTAAGTTCCAACCAAGAGGATTGCAATGTAATTGTGGGAATAATGTCTTTTCATCCAAGAGGATTGCAATGGAATTGTAGGAATAGTGCCATTTCATCTACCTTATGCACTAAGAGGGATGCAAAAAGAAGAAGGCATGAAGATTCAACCTTAAGAGGAAGTGAAACTTGAGTTTTGAACTTGTAGTGAAGTTCTCTTTGGGAAATTATTCCATTTTGAACCTGTTTGAAAATTGTAGTTGTAATGAACTTGAAATTGC
This sequence comes from Erythroxylum pedicellare, assembly GCA_027563575.1. Classification (NCBI taxonomy): domain Eukaryota; kingdom Viridiplantae; phylum Streptophyta; class Magnoliopsida; order Malpighiales; family Erythroxylaceae; genus Erythroxylum; species Erythroxylum pedicellare. Next base: position 8,814,047 of record JAOQMP010000210.1, read on the forward strand.
TTGGAATTTGAAGTGGGAAATTGAAGTTTTAAATTGCTTGATATTATGACATTTTAGAAGTTGGTGAAATAGAAATTAGTTAAATAACTGCTAGAGATGTACAATATTTATGCCATTTGGGAGTTTGTTAAGCATTGAAATTATCATTTTGGAGTTGTTGTGCATATCATTCCATTTAATTTACTAAAAAATGAATACAAAAACAATTGGATATAAGATGAACTACAAACATCACTAGAAAAGTTCATAATATATTTGTCCTTATAAGTATAATATATCCTTAAGCTAACAAGATAGTCCTAACAAATTACCATGGCACAACATCAAATTTTAAGAAGTTCATATTCTTCAACTTTTCAATAATTATAGTTATAAAAATAGTTGCAAATATTACAACATGTACTCTGTAATTATATATGATGTTCTACAATCTTCTTGTGTCATATATTGTATATTTCAGTGTTACTTTCACTTCTACCAAGCCACCTTATTGCTCATGCACATATCATATTTCAACTTCTTGTTCTCGACCTTTGATCTTTTATTCTCGATTCTCAATTTATTTATGAAACATTTTTCCTTTTTACTGAAATCTTCATCTACCCATCTAAAAAAATTACATTCCCCTTCCTACAATAGTGTTGTGTTAAATAGTATTAGTTACCAATAACATTTATGTTACTAGATACCAATAGATTGATTGTTAATAAGGAAAATATCTCATAGTTAGGGCATCCACAAAATCTTTTTCTAGGATTATCATTGGTCTAAGAAGTAACCAAACAGCTTCGACTTCTACATTGACCCCTTCCACTTAAGTTTGAAGATTTACCATCTATTACAATTGACAAAGTCCTATACAAATTAAAAAAGAAAACAAGGGTTAGAATGTTAAAAGCCCAATATAACTTAATGTAACAACAAAGGTTTGCTCCTATTAGTTTAAAATAAATTGAATTATAACGCCTAACACCTCTCAAATTTCATTATACTTCAATTTATTTTGCTCTTATATGTAATTTAATGTAACAAAAAAGGTTTGCTCCTATTAGTTTAAAATAAATTGAATTATAACACCAAACACCTCTCAAATTTCATCATACTTCAATTTATTTTGCTCTTATTACACAAAAACTCTTATCAAAATAAATTGGTCCTCCATAATTTGCGGATCCTGATATAATTTGCATAATCATGTATGTTTCAACCAAGCAATGATGAGTTGGGGTTATCAGCAAGTAACGGTTGAATTAGCAAGAAAAAATAGATAAACCCACATGAGGCAACAAAACCCAAATGAACCTACGTGAAGCAACAAAACCCATATTGCTTGTATAGTGTAAGAGATAGAGATACTTTAATTGAATCAAGAGGCCAGAGGCGGGCGCTAGAGAAAAATGAAACTTCATATATACTGGGAAGGTTTACACATACACATACGCGAATGCCGGAGATCGACGCTAGGTAGAGAAAAATGTTGGAAAAGGTCTGTTAAGTTATTAGCTTACTGTTCTTTTTTGGTAGCAAAATAACAAAATTGTCCTTTTTATTCGTCCTAACAAATACAATACTACGAGGACTAAACATGTTGTATAAGCTCAATCTCTCATGGAAGTCAAGGTTTTAAAAAAAGTTTAAGGTTATTTTGGTTTAAAAAAAAAGTTAAAGGACTTTTGTGCACCTCATGCCTAAGTTGAAGGACCAATTTAGATTTTTTCCTTTAAAAAATTAATTATTAATAAGAAAATAATTAAGTATATGCATCAAAATTCAAAAATTAGCAAGCACACACGATAAGAAAACTATGGACGTTAATAACCTTATAATATAATTGGTTAATACATATTGGGTTTTACCTACCAATTTTTAATGCAAATTTAGAATTAATGATGTTGTGAGTGAAACAACAATTTAATAATAAAATTATTGAATGATTGTGATACGTTTAATGAATAGAATCTTAAAAAGTTGTAAGATAATTAGTATATTATGTAACATTTAATTTGTAAAATTAAGAATGGAAATACAACAATTAAATGATATATTATAATTAAAAATCCAAAGAGTTGATGATAACAATCAAAGTATTAATCAACTCAATTTTATTTAAATAACATGAAATTTAAATTGCAAAAATCCTATATATCATAAAATGTTCTAACAAGTTTGATATAGGTATATATATATACAGAAGCAGATTCCGTATAAGAACAACAATGTTTTATGGAGCTCTAGTTCTTTGGTCCTGCTAAAGACGCCTGGCAAGCTCAGACCTTTGACATGGGGACTAACATCCCAAATCCCAATCCAAGCATTTGCTTGAATCTCCCATCAGCTGAAGGCCTTCAAGGTAATGGGACAGCCACTTCTCAGTCTGGGAATATGCGCCTTCTTTTCTAGGCTGGAATCCATATCATCAACTGTCCACCTACGTAATGGGAAAAAAGCAAAACATCATATAAAAACTTAAAAAGGAACATAACATGGTACACAATGCACAAAACTCGCAGGTCCACTCACATGTATCCACTGGACAGCCTGTGCAGGAACACCAACATTGTCACTTTCGCCATGTTCATTCCTAAACATGTCCGAGGTCCCGACCCAAAAGCTATAAAACTGTATGGTTTTTGCATTTCCTGAAACATGAAATCACGGTTGGTATCGTTGTATTGTTCAGATTTATCTGTTAGCCGTTTCTGGACTCAAAACCGAGTTGTCTTACTTAGGGATGATGGGGATACCACATAACCAAAAAACTTGTTATAATATACCTCGAATCTGGAAGGGTTGAATTGCAAAGGGTCCTTGTACAATTCTGGATCGTAGTGTATACAAGTTGCATCGATGTTTACATGCCAACCTTTCTTTATCTCAAAACCTGAAAATACGCATGACTTCAGAAGTTCACGACCAGATATGGTAATAGTGTCCAGAATTGAAAATGGAGGTTTTTATTTGTTAAGATGTTATAAGCACTTCTGATCTGACATGAGTTAAGATGTGGATAAACTTGCCGTCAATTGTACAATCATTTAGTGCAACTCGCGGAAACCATAACAGGACATTTGACATTCTCAGTGTTTCTTTCACAACCTGGACCGAATATGAAAATAAATGTCATTTCATACCCCATATATGTGCGTAAGATATATCTAGAGGATAGTTTTGAACTAAAAAAAATTAATATTTGTCATATATCCATTCTATTTTCATCAGGACTTCCCAGAATAGATGTTGCTATATGGTTTTGAAACTCTGACCTTTAAGCCAAAAGACATGCCGTTAAGATCTTCCAGGGCAAGTGAGTATCCTTCTCCCTTATTTTTGCCAATAACGAGTTGTTCTTCCTGAGAACAAATAAGATTATTAGTCATAATCCCATAATGTGAATAATGTGAAACAAAGCTAGTTAGGATAGAATGAAATACATGCTTGGAATTATATGCAAGACAATAAACGAATGAAACTACTGGTCAACGTGCCTTTTCCCTTATCTAAAGATTTGGACTTTTATTGCTGACATGTACCAGAACAGTGAAATTCCTCTTCTTTTTTCTTTTTACTAATTACGATGGGGGGGCCTTCATTTTGATTCATTCTAGCCGCTGTTAACACTTCTTCTTGTTGATAATTTTGTCTTGCCGGTTTTGCTAATTAGTTGGCTAAACAATCTCACCCTGAGCTTGTCTTGTGCTTCTTTATTCTCATCCAGGAACTTGACGCTCCACATCATAGCAGCAGCAGTTGTGGTCTGGCCGGCGATTATCAATGTTAACAGGTTATCCATGATCTCTGAGTCATCAAGTTTTTCGCTTGAAGGATATGAATCTCTTTGTAACATGGATTGCAGGAAATCATCCTGATGCTCCGTTCCATTTCGTCTTTTAGCTATTATCCCTCCGAAGGTCTCCATGAGCCTTTGGCGGGCCTGTAGTCACCCATCATACATATATATATATATAGTTGAGAGCTATGATTTAACATAAAACCGCTCCTTCATTTAAATCTCATGCATACCTTGAGGCCTTTGTAGTATCTGGTTCCAGGAATCATGACAGGAAATGATAACATGGCATCTGAAACAGCAGTGCAATCTTTCTCTATCTCCCGTAACAAGGATTCATCGCTAATACTCATGAGCATATTGCACATCGCATCAAAAGTCATCTGCAAACAAATGTTAACTTGACTGCTCTATGTATCATTCTACCAGATTAAATCGCTACAAGTTAGTTCATCCGGCTTCAAGCCACTATTCAAGATTTTCTAACTTCTCTTCTCGATTCAAAATATGTTGTTAACCATGAAAGGTAGCTTCTGGCTTAAATCCAGACCAGCAGTCACGGACAGTGTTAACATGTGAAATCTACATGGTGAAGGGCAGCAAGTTTTAGGAAACTAGTAATTCTAAGTTCTAGCAATTATGCTTATTAGATGTTTCTTTAGACAACAGTAACTAAATGGGACTAAAAAGGTCTAGAATAGAAGATCAACCCTACTCTTAACTTTCTCAACTTAATGACTTTAGCATTCATCTTTCCGAGTGTTGACAAGAAATAGAAATTATGATAATTGTGGCTAGCTACAAGCTTAGACAACACTTAAATAGAGAAAAGCGCAACAAATAACACAGAAATAATACCACTTACAAGCCAAACTAAATGAGGTGAAAGAAATCCGTTTAATATTATTTATTTACCTTCATGCTGAAGTCAAGAACCATAAAGCTTTTGCCAACTTCTGCAACTTTCTTAAGCCTCTGAGACAACATCTGATCGAACTTGGAGACAAACTTAGACAAAGAAGGCATAGAGAAAGGATCAGAGAGGAGGCGTCTAATCCTTTTATGACTCTCTAGGGGTACACAAAGCAAGCTCTTCTGTCCAACGGCGTCCGCCATTGATTTAACATAACCCTTGTTGAAATCCGCGAAGTCATTGGAGAATATCTTCCTTGCACCCTCCGTACTTGGAACAAACACGTGAATCTTTCCAAATATCCTGGTCCTGAACCACTTCCCATACCTGTTTCAAATATGTAATCAGTTCTTGTACTCGTTAAAAAAAAAAAAAAAGAAGCAGTGGACGTGCAAAAAAGAAACGGCAAAGCATGGGGCGTAAGTGATAAATATATTGATAGGATATACCTAAATGGACGTGCGTCTTAGGTAGCACTAGCCAGAATCTATAGAGAGAAGACGAACGACACATATAACTATACTAAAATTTAGTAAAAGAAATCTTTAATGTTGATAGACGCAAGTCATGCTCTTTTAGCTATGGCTTATTTTGCAATTCATATATCATATTAGAATCTGCAATTCCTTCTAAAAGTAAATTAGTATATTGTAAAAACTTAAATGTAGAGTTATTAGTTGGAAATGAATAGAAGTGTAATTATATAAAAAAAAATTAAGAGAAGTGTAAATAGTATGTCTTATAACGAGTTGTAATCATAACAATCATTAATTGTGATGTTAATTTCCATATCTTAGGATAACTTATTTTAGTATTAGTAAATATTAAACTTTTGGCGTTAACCAAATTGCTTTCAACATTGGACCGCATAGGCCTTTGCTAATCTTCTCTCGCTGTTTAGGTACATTATGAATCACCGAATTACTAGACTAATGTGACCAACATTTATATATTATATTTACTAGAGTATGGGAATCTCATCCTTGGATTAGTAATTCTTCTATTTCTTCACCTTTTCATTATGAGCGTATTAAACCAATAAAATTAAAGGACTGCAAAGATATGAAATCAAAAAGAAAAGACAGCACAAGTTTTTTCCAGGGCATATTCTTCTTAAAAAGACCAAGTTAGACGAAGAGTACGCATTTGTTGTCTCCCAGAAACAAGGATTATGTTCCACTCTTGTTAAATTATTTCCCACTCTCGTATACTTTTCATGATTCAATTAAGGTAACCAACAACGTCCAATAATTTATTTGGATATTGTTAAAGCTATATATGCTTAACCAACATTCTTACTTACTCACACAACATTATACAAGAGCACCTTGGTTGTTAATCTTCATAGATCGGTGAATTGAGAATATTATTCACAAATCCTCCCTCAGAGTCAGTTAGGATTGAGGTCTTTAATTGGGATTATGAACATCAACATAACTGCCCCTTTTCTTACGATTGAGAATTGTAGTTATTAACGTGCATATCATAAGAAACTTACCCAACTTATCAAGCATATGTTTTAGCTAGATGAGTGCAGCTTACGTATGCTAGCTTCCTTGTGTTGTCTTTATATATTGCATCACAACTAATCAAATGAATTGGACTCCGGCGTCCTGACATCGAATTATGAGGTCCTCAGGCTCAAAGCGAAACTTAATTATAAAGCTTAGGGACCATTATAAGTGGTTTTGTCCTCATAAGTACGTATCAGAAAGTGTAATGTTTATGTTTTCCCATTAAAGAAAAAAAAAAAGGAAATGAGGAAAGAAATGAACTGTCCTTCCGAGTGTTGGTGACATATATAAAAACTTGAGGTTAGAGTTGAATTTGGATCAAACAGTACGAAAAATGTGTTGATCGATAGTGTTGAAAAGTGAATTCAGCTTATAGATTAAATATCCAGTTAGTTACCTAAGCAGGAGACCAAAAATGGGGGGAAATATCTCATGTTATATCTATATAAAGAAACACAGTTAAAAGTGTGGAAAAAGAGCCGGATTTTGATTATTGACCTGGAAAACATATATCAGAACAAAAGAGATTGGTAAAAATTTATCACTAACCATGATCGTCGGAGTCTGACAAAGTCATAGCAACCTCTGGTGCTATTTGTGGCAGAAAGAAACGAGAACGTTTCACCTACAAAAGGCAATCCAAGGCTGCCAGGGATGTCTTCTCCGTGATCAACTCCTGAGGCTCTTCTCAAAGTTTTGGATAGAACATAAGTTATTGCTACTGAGAAAAATGCAACAGCGATTAGATCATAGTTTTCCTTTACAAGGAAGACAAGATCTTCCTCAGCTAGTTTCAACATCATCAACTTTTTTCCAACTCCACTATGTGTTTAAGGCAAACTTCTTCTGGTTGTGTTCATATCGCCTCTGTGATCCCTTTTTTATACAAGGATAAGAACCTACGCCTTAAGGAGACAAAACCCAAAAAGGTGCCAACTGCCAACATTTCTTTTTATGTGCATAGCATCTTAGAGGGCATCTTTAGGCACTCAGATGGTAAGATTCATGTTAGTAGAAGACGATCTCTTTGTTCCCTCTAAAAAAAAAAAGAGAAAATTGGTGTTTGGACTTATTAGTTGAGCTGAGACCATCTTTGAACGAATAAAACAGTAGATTAGGCTAATCTTGCCTTTACTTAATTGTAATTATGATGGAGACATGCATCAAATAAAAAATACGGGTTTAGGTAAATGCTAAGATGCTCCCAACAGAAGGTTCCAAAATGCTTTTGTCGTCTCTAGTACACGTTTTTGGACATACTACTCTATTGCATTATATTGCATCAGGACTTTCCAAATTCTTTTTATAATCGCTCCTACTACATTAAATTAATTCTTGAAATCATTTTACTGATTATATTAATTAAATTCTTGGATAAGTTATTGAATTTAAATCAAGCACGTAGATCGATTTAAGTTAGGATTTTAAAAAGCTAAATTGTAATAATTACAATTAATGTTAATATGTTAAAACTATCTATACCATAGTTGGCGTCAGCAACACTACTAACAATCACCATAAACCATACAATGTAGCTTAAACTTGTAACAATTGCATCTGTAAGCCACAATTTAAAACCTTACTGTTCCCCTGGCAACATATCAGATGCCAGATAACAGGAATTACAGATAGTTGGAAATGCCAAAGCAGTGGTGTTGTATTAGGCCTTAGTGGGCATGGCTTGGGTTGTTTCAGATTGGCATTTAGAAAAAAGGAAGAAGGACCACTTTGGAAAAGGTTTTAAGAATGTTGAACTAGGTGCACTGTGGTACTTTCAGTTAATATATTTTGTTTTCTAAAATGTATTTTCCTTTTATATTAGTGCTCAAAACTCAGATGGGAACCTCCATTCGAGGTAGTGCTCTGTGACTAATGAATCCATTTCATGATAACAATTTGTAATATCCGTCTTCTTTTGTTGTCAATCTCATATTTTGATTCCTGAATTTGTGCTTTTGTTTTTTTACACAAAACACGAATAGATATCGTCCTAATTATTGTTAAATAATTATTCTATTTCATAATTAAATTAGGCTGGAATTTTACTAATGGTCCTTGATTACAATAATAGTTGGCGTATTTAAGAACTAATACAGAACACGACACAAAAGTCAGGATGAAATTGGAAGAAAATAGAAAATGAAGATTAAAAGACAAAGTCTCAAAGTACTGTATGAAAGAGGCAGCACGCACTGGTGTAAAATAGTTGATAACTCCTGAACGGGGCTAAAGTTTAGAAAGCACAGATTGAGACTGAAATGATGTGGTCACCAGTCATGATTACGGTTGAATACTATAACCTCAAAAACTGCCATTATAAGTGGCTCGAACTCAGGCCCATTGGTTAGGAAATGCCATGTGTTGCCCTGCAAGAAATTGCCAGCATTCACTTTCAATTCTATATTTTTGGATTACAGATTATATTTATACCACATACATACATGCATACCTATAAACATACACTCTGGACTCTGGACTCTAGTGGTGGATATGAAGCTGAAAAGCTGTTTGAATCGGGTACATGTTTTTGTCATGAGATAGGAGAGGCACATCTGAGTGATTGCTATTTTTCATTGGCAGTTTCTTCTTATTATTGTCCCACTGGGCCTCTATAATAATGTCATCAAGCTTGCAATATTATGAATAAGAATAATAATGATAATAACACAAGCATTGAAGCCCATGAGTTTGTAGTTTAGTTTATTACCTTCGAGGGAAGGGAAGTCCAAATGGCCAAAGGCCCATGGATTTTAGGCTTTCTTGACTCAAAGCTTACCAGCTCACGATGTAATTATTAATTCATCAATATTGAAGAACGCCACAAACTTTGACCATGAATAAAGAAGAAAAGTCTGCACGACCCACCGACAAGCCATGTTCACATCACTTGATCTCCATTTCTAGTTGTTTGTTGAAGAAAATGGCTTCCAAAAGTCCCTAAACAAGTTCTTGAGACTTGGTCAAATTGTGTGGTCTGGGACGGGGTTCAGCTTCAATTTTCTCGTGAAACAAACTATATGAGACAAACTTTGTAGGTCCTTCGCTCACACAAGTCATAACAAGATTCCATAACGAGTCGTTTAATTGCTTTCTGTGCCATTCAGTTTATAATCTACCCAAAGAATATTATCACTTAGAATCCTTGGCTTGCATGTTCTTGACTTTTCAGATGCTGAAGCCTGTTTAGAATCCTTGGCTTGGAAGTTCTTGACTTTTCAGATGCTGAAACCTGTTGGATTTGAAACTTCCTAGAGACTCCCTGGTCTTTCTGGTCAACTCCATTCCGTTCTTCCATTAAGAACTCTTTATATATATGGATTTCAATTTCATCTTTCTTTCATATCTTATTCTTACTTACGAGAACATACATCTTGGAACGATCACATTTTCAAAATCACATGAACATGGGCACTTCATCAACCGAAGCCAAGTTAGCCACAGCAAAGACCGTCATGACCACGGCCGCGTCTGTCGCTGGAACGTTGATGCTTGCTCGAACAGTGGCTCAAGATCTTTTGCCTCATCAGTTACAAGACTACTTTTTCTTTAATCTTCACAAATTTTTCAATCGCTTCTCGAACCAACTCACCATTGTCGTCGATGAACACGATGGACTTGTCAACAACGAAATCTATGAGACCGCCAATATTTACCTGGCTAGTAAGATTTCTCCATCGACCCAAAGACTCAAAGTGAGTAAACCAGAGAACGAGAATAACTTTATTGTGAAAATGGAACGAGGAGAAGAGATAGTAGATGTTTTCCAAGGTGTAAAATTCAGGTGGGTTCTAGTCTGCAGACAAGTTGAAAGAGCCGGCTTTCACGGTCGTCGTGATTTTAACTCCTCATTAATGTCAGAAACGAGATCATTTGAGGTCAGTTTTCACAAGAAACACAAAGACATGGTGCTTCAATCTTACTTTCCCTACATTGTCAAAGAAGGAAAAACTATAGTGCTAGATAAGAAAACACTCAGAATTTTCACAGTTGACTATAACATGATGTATGGAAATCCAGCTGATGCGTGGCAACCTGTTAATCTTGATCATCCTTCCACTTTTGATACCCTTGCTCTGGATACAAAAGTTAAGGCTACGATCTTGAAAGATCTTGAAATGTTTGTGAAGAGGAAAGATTACTACAGGAAAGTCGGTAAAGCTTGGAAAAGAGGGTACTTGTTGTACGGACCTCCTGGGACCGGTAAATCGAGCTTGATCGCTGCGATGGCGAATTACTTGAACTTTGATATTTACGACTTGGAATTAACCGAGATAAGGTCGAATTCTGACCTTAAGAGATTGCTTGTGGCCACTGCCAATAGATCCGTACTAGTGGTGGAAGACATAGATTGTACAGTTGAGTTTCATGATCGGTTGGCACAATCAAGAGCTGCACAAAATCATGATCATCCACAAGAAAACCAGGTTTGCCTTGTTGCTATGTATTATTGTGTCCTTCCTTTTTGATTTCCACTGTTTTTGTCAAGGGCAATGCTTTATTTTCAATCTTTTAGCGAAGGGGTTTTGAATCTTGGACAGGTTACATTGTCAGGATTCCTAAATTTCCTAGATGGGTTATGGTCAAGTTGTGGGGATGAACGGATAATAGTATTTACTACTAATCACAAGGACAAGCTAGACCCAGCATTATTGCGACCAGGACGCATGGATGTCCATATCCACATGTCCTATTGCACGCCTTGTGGATTCAGGGTTCTCGCTGCTAATTACCTTGGGATTAAAGATCACAGGTTATTTGAAGAAATTGAAGATTTGATTCAAACAGTTGAGATCACTCCTGCAGAAGTTGCAGAGCAGCTGTTGAGGAGCGATGAAATTGAGAGTGTGCTCGGTGAGCTAGTTGAATTCCTCAAATCTAAAAAGCAAGAAAATGAGGAGGCAAAGGCTAAACGAAGACAGGAGGATTCTACAGTTGAAGTAAAGGATGTAGACAGCCAGGCTGATGACGACTTGACCGCTTGTTAATAAAAAATTTTAGGGGCGACTGGTAGTTAGTATGGGAAAAAAAAAAAAACTGGTAAAGAATAAAAAAAGATATTGGTAATATATTACGGTTAAATGCTGTATACCTTTCAATATAAGTGAAGAATAGAAGTCGCATTTATTTCATTCTTTCCTATATTTATTATTTTTTTATTATTATTCTTCTCAGTGAACCAAATATACCTTTTATTATTTTAAACTAAGTTATATCATATATGTATACTTGAACAATCCCAAAAGAAAAAGTGGTCTAAGGTTAACGTGAGACCATTTTATTTTAGGTTTTAATTTTTTCCAAAAGAAGCAATTGAAAAACAATAGTCCAAGCTATTAACAAAACCATTATACCATTTGACATGTTTTAACAGACAAAAATTATATTGAAAAAAGAAATTAAAAGAATAGACAATGTCTTTTTCTGACTTGTTTTTATAATGGAAGATTGAGATTGGACCATGTTCGCCTCCCTTGGACAATAATAGCCCAAAGATGTTTGACGACAACCCAATTTCTTTCACGTTGCTCCTGTCTGTCTGCAGTTAAGGCAACACATGAGTTGGTATAGAACAAATTTCCACGTGAAAAGGCATGTCCATGTATGTCTGCCCCATTCTCATGTTCATCCATTTCCATCAACAAGAAACTTTGGATATGGAGGACAGCTGATTTCAACTGTACACTTCACCTGTATTTCTGATCAGCAAGAAGCTTTGGATTTGTAGTATACAGTTGAAATCAAGACTTATGTTTCTCCAGCCAATCCTCAAATACACATGTTGGGCTATATGTGCTATATTGCTATTTTAATTCAAACAAAACTGATAAAAATTTGTTAACTTTGCAGATAAGTAAATTGCAGAAAATAAAGAAGACTAAGACTTTTTACCTGGTTTAATAGCCTCAATTACTATCTACATCTAAGGTTTCTACTTTTAGTGGTTTCAACTAGTAATGAAGAAGATGAAAATAGTTTACAGACTTGAGTATTTATTCATAAACACTTGCAAGAGGCTTTTAACTCTATTAGTACTTACAGGTAAGTACTTTAGCTAACTCTCAAACTTTTCACTCTTTTCTTGCACTCTCTGATAATGGAATACAATGTGGAATGTGAAAGATGATTTTTCTGTGTATCTTGGTGCCCTGTCTGATGCTTGAGTTGCTTCCTTTATAGGTGAAGAAGAGGATGGCTTTCGGATGTGTTTGCATGTATTAGACAATAAACATGTGCTTCCCACGTGAGTTACTAATCCTTCAACTTTTGACCTGCATATTATGTCATTTGCAGCTGCATTTTGTTTGAAGCTTCTAACTTATTGTAAACGACTGTGTATTGAGTTTAATAGCTTAAGTAATACGATAGTGCTTTGATCCATTAGCTTCTGACTTGAATGTATCATGTGTGTCTGACTTTGTCTTGGCTTTTGTTTCTGTCTGAATAGAACGTTCAATAGTATCTCTTCCTTCTCTCTTCGATCCCTTCAGACACCAACACACATACATCTTCTATCTTCAATTTTTTCATCTATTTTTGATGATTCTAAGTGAAGTTTGTTGGACTATAGGTGATTTCCATCACATTATTCCCTCCTACTCCATCAATCTTCACTCTGATCAAAAATTCGAGAGTGATTTGTGAATCCAAAACCCTAATTTTCACCACATCAGTGAGATCGGATGGATCTACCTTTGGAATCAAGGGGCTTCTGTAATCTGTAAGTAGTCCTTGCAAAAAATAAATTTCTTTTGAGTTAATATTTTTGTCCCAAAGTCCAAAGGGTTTTACTCACCTTTGATTTTCTCCAAGTTGAAGAAGCCTTGTGATATTTTATCCCTCACAAAGTGGAGTCGAACATCAACATGCTTGGACCTCTCATGCAAGACTGGGTCTTTACTCAGGTACAACGCACTTTGACGGTTTGGTGTAGATTATTGCTGTAGCTAGGTTAGCTTGGATTTCTCTTAAGATGCCTGATAACCATGTTAATTCTTTTACCCCTTCTGTAATTGTGTAAAACCCTGCTTCTATAGTTGAGAGTGATATAATTAATTGTTGTTGTACCTTCCAACTGATTGTGTTTCCTGCTAGTGTAAAGTAGTATACAGAGATTGATTTTCTTATATCTTTATCTTCTACGTAGTCTGCATCTACATATTCATGTAGGCTTAGACTATTGATTTTAGCTAGCATAGCCTTAGTGAAACACAGTCCATAGCTTAGGGTTCCAGCAAGATATTTGAATACATTCTTCAGTCCTTGCGAGTGTTCAAAGCTAGGATTAGACATGAACTTGCTTAGAATGCTAATAGCATGAGCAAGATCAAGTTTGGTACAGAGCATCATGTACATGATGCTACCAACTCCAACATTATAGGAGTATTTTAACATAGCCTTCTTTTCTTCTTCATTTTTGAGGCTCTTACCACCAACCATCTGAAGATGTGAACTTATAGGAATAGAGGTAGGTTTATCCAATTCCATGTTGAATTGTGTTAATACCTTTCGGATGTAGCTTTGTTAAGTCAACCATAGTTTTCCTTCCCTCCTATTTCTTATAATTTGCATCCCTAGTAACTAGTTTCTCCCAAGTCTTTCATTTCAAAATGTTTGCTTATAATGTTCTTTACTTCAATTATTTTGCCTAACTCCTTTCCAGCAATAATCAAGTCATCTACACAGAATAACATGAAAACGGCTTCTATCCCTCCTAAGTTCTTGTAATATAAGCAGTAGTCATAGGCATTTCTTACTAATTTCATCTCACTAGCTATTTTATGGAACTTCTTGTTCTACTGCCTAAGTGCTTGCTTCAGCCCATATAGGGACTTCTGAAGCAGGCAGACATAATCAGACTTATCTTTGTCTACAAAACCAACTGGCTATTTCATGTAGATAATCTCCTCTAGCTTTCCACATAGGAAGGTTATCTTAACATCCATTTAATGGATTTCCCAGTCATAGACAGTAGCTAACACTAGAATGAGTCTGATTGTCTTAAATTTGACTACTGGTGAGAATATTTCTTTATAGTCAACTCCTTCTTTTTACCTATACCCCTTACCTACAAGTCTTGCCTTGTAGATATTTGGTTTAGCTTTTGTTATTCCTTCTTTTATCTTGAATAACTATCTGTTCTCCATCAATTTGACTTTAGGAGGTCTAGGCACTAACGTCCAAGTTATAATCTCCATTAAAGAAGAATACTCTTTTTCACAAGCTTCCTTCCACTATTTAGCATCACTTCTAGTCATGGCTTCTTCAAAAGTTTCAGGAGCCTTCCATTCAATACTTTCAACCACAAAACAAGCATATTCAACCAAGTTTGAGTTAATGTACCTCTTATTAGGGATTCTCTATCTTGGTTGCCTATCCCTTGTGAGTTGATAGTCTCGCATGCTTCCTTATTCATCATTTGAAGTTGTTTGTAGGGTTTATTCTTTACCTACACCTTCAATCTTTTCTCTCCTTTGTTCATGATGTGTTGAGCCTTGTATAGGCTCCACATCAATAAGTTGTGGAGTGCCACCTTCTTCAGTTTCTGGTGGCACATAAAAAGGGATTAATTGGTTCAATAACCCTAAGTTCTCCTGAATTTCCCTTTGATAGTTTGAATTTGAAGAATTCTTGTTCAGTAGAAGGAATTCATCTTCCTTGAAGATGACATCTCTGCTTATGATTATTTTATGGCCTCCATTTTGGAGTACTAAGATCTTGTATCCCTTAACCCCCTCTGGAAAGCCTAGGAAAACTCTCTTAATTGCTCTAGGTTCCAATTTTTCCTCTTTCTAATGTGCATAAGCTGCACATCTGAAAGTCCTAAGGTAAGTAAGGTTAGGTTTCTTACTATTCTAAACCTCTTGTGGAGTCTTATAATCATTAACAGATTTAGGGAGCCTATTAACTAGGTAGGTTGTTGTCTTAATTGCTTCTCCTTACAGAGACTGTGAGCAACCTGAAGAGAGTAACATGCACCTTGTCTTTTCTAGGAGAGTCCTATTAAATCTCTCAACAACTCCATTCTGCTGAGGTGTAGATTTTACTGTTTTGTGCCTTAGGATTCCTTTCTTGCTGCAATATTCCTCAAACTCTTTATTGCAGTATTCTAATCCATTGTCAGTTTTTAGGCATCTCAACTTCTTCCCAGTCTGATTTTCCACAAGTGCATGCCATCTTATGAAATTCTCTAGTGCTTCATCCTTTCTCTTCATAGGATATACCCAACACTTCCTAGATTTGTTATCAATAATGGACATGAAGTATAAGTTCCCTCTACTGTAAGCACTTGAGCTGGCCCCTAGAGATTACTGTAAGCATATTCCATGATCTCTGTGGCTCTCTAAGCTCCCTTTTGGAAACTGGATCTGTGATGCTTTTCAAGCACACATGATTCACATAATTCCAACTTTTGTAGGTTTTGTTCAGGGATTAAGCCTTGTTTAGAGAGATGGAACAAGCTTTTGTTCCCTACATGACCTAAACTTGCAAGCCATTACTTGGTTGGTTCATGATTTCCATTCCCTGAAACTTGATTGACTTATGTTGAGCCTATAACATAGTATAGCCGACTCCTTTTCACTCCCCTAATGATGACTCTACCATTCTTTAGGATATCTCTGAGTCAATCTTTTGATCTAATCTGAAACTCTTGATTATCAAACAAGCTTTCAGAAATTAGATTTTTCCTTATTCCAGGTATAAATCTGACATTACTTGAGATCCTTCTCTTTCTATCAAACATGATGAAAACACTTCCAATCCCCTCTATCCCTTGTTGCCCAAAATCTGTCATTTAAACCTTAGCAGTGATTGGTTCAAATGTAGTGAACCAGTCTCTATGAGGAGTGACATGTATTGTATACCCTAAATCAAAAATTCACTCTCTACTAAGGTCTTCATTGTCCTCAGTGACAGCCAGAATTTCATCACTACTTAAATTTTCTGGTTTTTTCACATTCCCTGAAACTCCACTTTTTGCAGTCTTATCCCTCTTTTTCTTTCTACAATCCCTTGCAAAATATTCGTCCTTATCACAGTATAAGCACTTCTTTCCTTTTTCCTTTTTCCTTTTTCTTATTTTCAGCACCTTCCTTGGTATACTTATCCTTTCCACTTCCCTTCTGCCACTTTCCTTTCTTACCATTTTTCTTATAAGATTTCTTTTCATGATTGTTCTCTATAAACATCACTTCTACCTCTTTCTTAAAAGGGTTAACATCCACTATTTCTTCCATTAGTGAGTCTAACACCCTCTTTACAAGAAGTGATTCTCCACTAGCATGCTTAATTACTTTCTTGAATGCATTGAATTCAGAAGGTAAAGCCTTTAGAATCACTACAACTTGATGCTCCTCTGATATTTTTTCATCTGTAGCTTCTAAATCTTGAACTAGTTTATAGAAGTAGTCTAAGTTGTCATCTAAGGAGACAGAGGTATTCATCTTGTAGTTAGCAAGATTGTGAAGAGGTGTCATCTTGTTAGGAAGACACTTCTTTGCATAAAGTTCCTCAAGTTTAGTTCAAAGCTTCTGTGTAGTATTACAATTCTGCACTTTTCTTATCACTGTTGGTGATAAGTGAAGCATTAACTTGCAATGTGCAAGTCTTTGTATTTTGAGTTTCTTTACTAGATCAGTCTCAAGATCATACCGATCTTCTATAACTCCATAACAATCATATGATTCAAGAAGAGCTTGTATCTGGAGTTTCCAGATGGTAAAGTCTTCTTTTCTAGTAAATACATCCATTTCTTTTCCTACCATTGTGACTGTAGTTTAAAGAACTAAAAGACTTTATACTTACTGATTGTTCTTGATGATTCTTTGATGCTTGGAGTGACCAAGAAATGCACCAGGAAGTTTCTGAATGCTCTGATACCACTTCTGTTGGGATATATGTGTTGTACTGCTATTTTGGTTCAAACAAAACTAATAAAGATTTGTTAACTTTGCAAATAAGTAAATTGCAAAAAGTAAAGAAGACCAAGACTTTTTACTTGGTTCGATAGCATTAATTGCTATCTACATCCAAGGTTTCCACTTTCAGTGGTTTTAACTAGTAATAAAGAAGATGAAAACAGTTTACAGAGTTGAGTGTTTATTCATAAATACTTGCAAGAGGCTTTTAACTCTCTTAGTACTCACTGGTAAGTACTCTAGCTAACCCTCAAACTTTTTCACTCTTTTCTTGCACTCTCTGATAATGGAATACAATGTGGAATGTGAAAGATGATTTTTCTGTGTATCTTGG
>JAOQMP010000210.1:8831610-8854961 GCA_027563575.1 Erythroxylum pedicellare
GCATAATCAGCATCAACATATCCTTTGACAGTAAAATCTGATCCTCCATAACATAATGCAACATATGAGATTCCTTTTATATATCTAAGAATCCTCTTGACAGTATTCCAATGCTCTCGACCAGGATTCTCCATATATCTACTAACAACTCCCACTACGTGTGCAATGTTTGGTCTTGTACAAATCCTAGCGAACATTAAGCTCCCCACTGCTGGTGCATACGGTACTCGAGACATCTCCATCCTCTCTTTTTCATTGTTATGACTCGTATTTGAGGATAACTTGAAATTAACAGGAAGAGGGGTATAAATTGACTTACAATCTTGTATGTTGAATCGCCACAAGATCTTCTTCAAATAATTATTCTGAGAAAGCCAAATCTTCCTATTATTTGTGTCTCGATGAATTTGCATCCCTAGAATCTTGTTTGTTGGTCCCAAGTTCTTCATTTCAAATTCCCTAGCTAACTGTGCCTTCAATTATTTGATACGATCATTATTGGGGCCTATTACCAACATGTCGTCTACATACAACAGTAAGACTATAAAATCCTCTTTTTCAAACCTTTTGAAATATGCACAAGGGTCTACATGCAGTCTACTGTATCCAAGGCTCATGATGAAGGAATCAAATCTTTTATACCGACACCTCGGCGCCTGCTTTAAACCATATAGAGATTTGTTCAACCTGCAAACCAAGTTCTCTTTCCCTTTTTCTTTAAAACGTTATGGTTGGAGCATATAAATTTCTTCTTCAAGATCTCCATGAAGAAATGCAGTTTTCACATCTAACTGCTCAAGATGTCAGTCATATATAATACACATTGCCAGAACTACTCGAACTGTAGTGAGTCGAACTATAGGAGAAAATATTTCATTAAAATCAATACTTTCTTTATGAGCATATCCTTTTACCACCAGTCTAGCACAATATCGCTCTACTTGATCATCACCACTCTACTTGATATTGTAAACCCATTTATTGCCAATAGGCTTTCTTCCTTGCGATAGTGATACCAGCTCCCATGTCTTATTCTTATGCAGAGGTTCAATTTCTTCCTACATTGCTGCCATCCATTGAGATGCGTCTGAACTAGTCATTGCTTCTTAAAGAGTTGATGACTCTCCATCCTCAGTTAAAAGACAGTATGTAATATTACTCTCCATAATATGATCTGAGTGTCAACTCGGTGCTCTTCTTATGCGAGTTGGTCTCCGAGTATCTGAAACATCGTATTCAACTGGTTCTTGCTCCTCGTGCTGTGGTGTAGCTTCAGAAGAATCATTATGATCAACTTCCTTATCTACTTGTACTATTGTAGTTTCTGGATTCTCTTGTACAGTGCCAACATTTTCTGCTTGCTCTTGATCTTTATCTTCCATGAAGATAACATCCCTACTGATAACAATCTTGTAGGTAGTGAGATCCCATAAACGATACCCCTTCACTCCTTTAGCGTACCCTAAGAAAATACATCTTCTAAATTTTGGATCTAACTTTGTAGTTTCTTAGGCATTGAACATCACATAGGCCGAACTTCCAAATATATGGAGGTTGGAATAATCCGCTGGTTTTCCAGTCTATATCTCCATCGGTGTCTTCAACTCAATTGCAGTTGATGGAGCTCGATTCACCACATAACAGGCAATATTGATTGCTTCTGCCCATAGTTTCTTATCTAAACTTGCAATTCTCAATATCGCTCTGGTTCTTTCCAATAGAGTTCTGTTCATTTGCTCTGCTACTCCATTTTGTTGAGGAGTGTATGCTGTAGTGAACTACCTTTTGATGCCTTCTTGCTTGCAGAATTCATCAAATTCTTTCCCAGTATATTCACCTCCATTATCTGAGCGCAAACACTTGATCTTCTTACCAGATTCGAGTTCCACCCGCGCTTTGTAAGATTTGAAAGTTGGAAACACATCTGCCTTCCTCTTGATAGGAAACACCCAACATCTCCTCGAATAATCATCAATAAAGGATACAAAGAAATTTGATCCTCCTAAGGACGTAACTAGTGCTTGCCATACATCAGAGTGAATCAATTCTAGAATTTCTTTACTTCTGAACTTTGATGTGTTGAACTTCAATCGATGTTGCTTACTCATAATGCAATGCTCACAGAAGGGTAGTGTTACCTTTGTGAGTCCTAGAAGTAGATTTTTCTCTGCAAGTATCTTCATTCCTTGTTCTGACATATGTCCAAGTTTCTTATGCCACGTCATTGCAGATTTGTGGTCTGAACTAGTCACTGCAACGGATGTCTCTCCTTCTTGCAAAGTTACTCCCTTCAGCACGTACAGATTTGCAACAATCTTCTATGCTTTCATAAATACTAACGCTCCTTTAATAACTTTCATGATTTTGTTTTGAATCTCATATTTGAAACCGAGATCATCCAGTTGTCCTACAGACAACAAATTCTTTTTCAGGCCCTCCACATGTTGCACTTTTTAATAGTCCGAGTTGTCCTATCATACATTTTTAGCTTGATGGTGTCGATAGCAATGATCTTTAGAGCTTGATCATTACAGCTGTACACGGATCCCTCAGAGACAGATTCATACTGGTGGAACCATTCTCTTCGAGAGGTCATATGAAATGTAGCTGCTGAATCGAGAAGCCATACATAAACAAATCTTCTCTTACCTCCAATAGTCGTTGTTGCTTCACAGACCATTGCACTTCCATCATCTGAAGTATTTGGCATTTCCTTGAGGAATAAAATCTTTCTTATTCAGATTCTAACAATCCTTCTGTAGGTGTCCTTTCTTGCCACAATTGTAGTACTTGAAATTCTTCTTTCTCCTAGATTTTGATCTACCATGACTATGACTCCCACTTGATCCACGTTCCATTGATCTTTCTCTCGTCATCACTAAGGCCTCTGCTTGTTGCGAAGTTGCCAGCCTATCTTCCTTACTTTTGCACCGACTCTCTTCTTCTAGAATAGCAACTGCAATATTGTCGAAGACTAGAGTGTCTGTGTTGTTTGTTAAATTGATGATAAGTTGATCATATGAATCTGGTAGAATTTGGAGTAGAAGTTTCGCACGTTTACTTATCTCTATTGTATGCCCCAATAATGTGAGTTGGGAAAATAGGGTATTTAAAGTATTTAAGTGTTCCGTCACCGAAATGGATTCCGTCATGCGTAAAGTGTATAGTTTCCCCTTCAGAAAAATTTTGTTGTGGAGTGACTTGGCCTCGTACAATTTATGAGGTGATCCTATATTTCCTTCGCAGTCTTCTTTTCCTCTATGCTGGATAATACTCCATTAGCTAAAGCTAGGTGAAGATTAGCTACAGCATTCCCGTCCATCTAGTTCCATTTTTCATCTATGACTCTAGCTGGCCGTTCACTAATGGCCGCCAAACAATTATCTTTCCTCAATATTGCCTTTATTTTCAACTTCCACAATGAGAAATTACTCCCATTGAACTTCTCAATCTCAAATTTTGTTGTCATTGCTTCTATCACGAACAGAATGTAGCTCCCACTATTTCACGTAAATAGTATCATATGTATGAATAGTACCGTATACGTGAATACTAACGTGCACGTGAATAGTGCCATATGTATGAATAGTACCGTACTTGTGAATAGTACTGTATACTTCAATTACAGTAACTACACAGTTTAATGCAAAATTAAATGAATGAACTGTTGTTACCTTTAAGGTTACTATTCATCAACCTTCACTGTGCTCACTGGAACTTCAAACGGATTACGCCAAAAAATTCGTCATAATTTTCTGACCTCACTCTGATACCACTTGTTGTTAAAATCGACCGGATTAGAGCAGGTTTGCAACTGAATAGGACTGAGAGAATAGTAATGAACATACAGATTTTACGCTAAAAACTCCCAAATACGAGCAAGGATAGAAGACTTTTACTACTTGGGAAAACTGGAGAATTATAAGTAAAACTAGACCCACAAAAATATACATAATATTTTTGTCTCTCTCTTTTCTCTCACCTCACCTCTCTTTATTTTTGCTATGCTTGATGTTTTTCTCTTCATGCTACTCCTACCTTTTTATAGGCAGGAGTGCCTTGGCTGTGTTAGGCATGGTAGGCACCGAATTTGGTGCCTACCAGCTAACAATTGTTGACTGTTAATAATTGCAGCCATAATTGACACTTCAGAGGATGACACAATGCAAGTTTCTGCGCGTTTGGACCAGATTGAGGAATCTGTTTTCAGGATTCAGAGATAGCTTGATGAAATTTCAGGTGAAGGGAATCGTCGGATTGGTGCACTGGAATACACATTAACACTGTTGTGAAACCAAACTGTTCCAGCGGGTGGTGCAAATTGATCAAGGATAAAAGTTCTTAATCTAAAGCACTTTGACAACACTAGGGATGCAAAGGCTTTGGAGAATTTTTCCGTGAGACATACAACAATATTTTGAAGTTGCTTGTGTTCTTGAAGCAAACAGGGTCATACTTACAAGCGTATACCTAGTTGGTGATGCAAAACTCTTGTAGAAAGCCAAAATTGATGACAATTTGAATTTAGGGAGGCAAAGGACTGATACGTGGGATATACTGGTTTGTGAGTTGAAGAAACAATTCCTTCCTTGTAACACTTCGTAGGTTGCTTGTGAAGCTTTACGGAAGCTACGACAAGAGGGGGCAATTCACAGCTATGTAAAAGTCTTCATTTTACTGATGTTGGATATTTGGAATACGTTTGAAGAGGATAAGTTGTTTAATTTTCTAGCTAGTTTGCAAGGGGTTCAAGATCTATCGCATGCAATAGCACCAAGTGATCGTTTAGTGGATTTGCATCCAAACAAAGACAAATTAGTTGTGGGGACTGCTAACCAGTCCAAACACAAAAAGGACCAAAGGAACAGTAATGGGAAATTTAAACACCAGGGAAGGCAAAATCAATGTGACATAAGGAAAGGTAAAATGTATGGTAATAGTTCTACCCCAAATGGGCAGAAGAGTAGTTAAACAATTAGATGCTTTATTTGCAATGGATCACATCTTGCAATGGAATGTTTGAAGCAAGAGAGGTCAAATCCAATTGTAGTTGGAGGGGAAGGTGATAGAGAAGTTGCTTCCATGGTGAATCTATTGCAGTAGTGAGGTGGGAGCTGCTTATGCGTATGGAGAAGTGTTAGGATATAAGTGTTATACCATTGTTCTTTTACAAACAAGACTGATAAAGGTGTTAATATTGCAGATAATATGTAAGTGCTGTAAAGTAAAGAAGACCAAGATTTTTACTTAGTTCGATAGCCTCAATTGCTATCTATATCCAAGGTTCCCACTTTCAGTGGTTTCAACTACTAAGGAAGAAGGTGAAAAAATCAGTTTACAGAGTTTGAGTGATTTTCAGTATCACTTGTAAGAGTCTTCAACTCTCCTAGTACTCAATAGTAAGTACTCTAGCACACTCTGAAAACCTTTTTAACTCTTAATCTTACACCCTCAGATATAGAATACAATGAAAGATGAAAATATATGTCTGTGTATCTTTTGTCTGATGCTTGAATTGCTTCTTTTATAGGTGAAGAAGTTGCTGCATTAGCTTTCGGATGTGCTTGGTTAAATCAGACATAGGTCATGTGTTTTCCATGTGAATGACTAATCCTTCATCTTTTGTCTGTGTATTGTATTGTTTTGAGCTGCTTTTTATATTGAAGCTTCAGACTTGTTTTGAGAACAACTGCGTATTGACCACTTAATTTCTGACTTGAGTTTTTGTCATGTGGGTGTGTCTGAAGCTAACCCATTGTCTGATTGGAACATTCGAGAGCCATTCTCTCCTTCTCTCTTCGACTCCTTCAGACACCAACACATATACATCTTTTGTCTTCAAATTTTTTCACTTGTTTTTTGTTGATTCTGAGTGAAGTTTGGTGGAATATAGGTGATTTCCATCACATTATTCCCTCTTACTTCATCAATCTTCACTCTGATAAAAAAAATCTGAGAGTGATTTAAGAATCCAAAATCGTAATTTTAGTCACACTGGTGAGATCGGATGGATTTACCTTTGGAATCAAGGGGCATCTATAATCTATAAGTAGTCCCTACAAAAAATAAATTTCTTTTGAGTTAATATTTTTGTCCTGAAGTTCGAAGGGTTTTGATTACCTATGATTTTCTCTAGGTTGAAGAAGCTTTGCACTATTTTATCTCTCATAAAATGAAGTCTGACATCAACATGCTTGAACCTCTCACGCAAGACCAGGTCTTTTCTCAAATACAGTGCACTTTGACTGTTGATGTAGATTATTGTTGTAGCTAGGTCAGCTCGGATTTCTCTTGGGATGCATGATAACTATGTTAATTCTTTTACCCCTTCTGTAATTGCATAAAACTCTACTTCTGTAGGTAAGAGTGATACAATTGATTGTTGTTATACCTTCCAACTGATTGTGTTTTCTGTTAGTGTAAAGTAGTGTGCAGAGATTGATTTTCTTGTGTCTTTATCTGCTGTGTAGTCTGCATCTACATATCCATGTAGGCTTAGACTGTTGAATTTAGCTAGCTTAGCTTTAGTGAAACATAATCCATAGCTTAGGGTTTCAGCAAGGTATCTGAAGACATTCTTCAATCCTTGCCAATACTCAAAGCTAGGATTAGACATGAACTTGCCTAGAATGCTAATAGCATGGCAAGATCAGGTCTGGTACAGAGCTTCATATACATGATGCTACTAACTCCAACATCATAGGGGTATTTTAACATAGCCTTCTTTTACATAGCCTTCTTTTCTTTTTCAGTTTGGGGGCTCTTATCAGCAACCATTTGAAGATGTGAACTTATAGGAATAGAGGTAGGTTTTGCCATTTCTATGTTCAACTGAGTTAGTACCTTTCAGATGTAGCTTTGTTGAGTTAACCATAGTTTTCCTTCCCTCCTATTCCTTATAATTTGCATCCCTAGTAACTTCTGAGCTTCTCCCAAGTCTTTCATTTCAAAGTGTTTGCTTAGAGTATTCTTTACTTCAATTATTCTGCCTAGCTCTTTTCCAGCAATAATCAATTTATCTACATAGACTAGCATGAAGATGGCTTCTGTCCCTCCTAAGTTTTTGTAGTATAAGCAGTAATCATAGGCACTTCTTACAAAGTTCATCTCACTAGCTATTTCAGGGAATTTCTTGTTCCACTGTCTAGGTTCTTGCTTCAGCCTATATAGGGATTTCTGAAGCAGGCAGACATAATCAGACTTATCTTTGTCTACAAAACCACCTGGCTGTTTCATGTAAATGGTCTCCTCTAGCTTTCCATATAAGAAGGTTGTCTTGACATCTATTTGATGGATTTCCCAGTCATAGACAGTAGCTAACACTAGAATGAGTTTGGTTGTCTTAAATTTGACTACTGGTGAGAATATTTCTTTGTAGTCAACTCCTTCTTTCTACTTATACGCCTTAGCTATAAGTCTTACCTTGTAGATTCTTGGTTCAGCTTCTGTTATTCCTTCTTTTAGCTTGAATAACCATCTATTCTCCATCAATTTGACTTTAGGAGGTTTAGGCACCAAAGTCTAAGTCTTATTCTTCATTAGGGAATAATACTCTTTTTCATAAGCTTCCTTCCACTATTTAGCATCACTTTTAGTCATGGCTTCTTTAAAAGTTTCAGGAGCCTTCCATTCAATACCTTCAGCGACAAGGCAAACATATTCAACCAAGTTTGAGTCAATGTACCTCCTATTAGGGATTCTCTGTCTTAGTTGCATATCCCTTGTGAGTTGATAGTCTTGTATGCTTCCTTGTTCATCAGTTGAAGTTGTTTGTGGGGTTTCTTCTTCGCCCACACCTTCAGTCGCTTCTATCCTTTGTTCATGATGTATTAAGCCTTGCATAGACTCCACATCAATGGGTCGTGAAGTGCCACCTTCTTTAGGTTCTGGTGGTACATTAAAAGGGGACGATTGGTTCTGTGAGCCTAATTGCTGCTGAATTTCCCTTTGGGAGTCTAAATTTAAGAATTCTTATTTAGCAGAGGGAATTCATCTTTCTTGAAGATGACATCTCTGCTTATATTCTTCATTAGGAAAGAATACTCTTTTTCATAAGCTTCCTTCTACTATTTAGCATCATTAGTCATAGCTTCTTCAAAAGTTTCAGGAGCCTTTCATTCAATACCTTCAGCAACAAAACAAGCATATTCAACCAAGTTTGAGTCAATGTACCTCCTACTAGGGATTCTCTATCTTGGCTGCATATCCCTTGTGAGTTGACAGTCTTGTATGGTTCCTTATTCATCAGTTGTAGTTGTTTGTGGGGTTTCTTCTTCACCCACACCTTCAGTCGCTTCTCTCCTTTATTTATGATTTGTTGAGCCTTGCATCGTCTCCACATCAATGGGTTGTGAAGTGACACCTTCTTCACGTTCTGGTGGTACATAAAAAGGGGACGATTGGTTCTGTGAGCCTAATTGATCTTGAATTTCCCTTTAGGAGTCTGAATTTAAGAATTCTTGCTCAGCAGAGAGAATTCATCTTCCTTGAAGATGACATCTCTGCTTATGATTGTTTTATAGCCTCCCTTTTGGAGTAGTAGGATCTTATATCCCTTAACCCCTTCTGGATAGCTTAGGAAAACTCCTTTAATTGCTTTAAGTTTCAATTTTCCCTCTTTTTGATGTGCATAAGCTGCACATCTGAATGTCTTAAGGTGGGTAAGGTTAGGTTTCTTAATATTCCAAACCTCTTGTGGAGTCTTATACTCATTAGCAAATATGGGGAGCCTATTAACTAGGTAGGTTGTTGTCCTAATTGCTTCTCCCCATAGAGAGTGTGAGCAACCTGAAGAGAGTAACATACACCTTGTCTTTTCTAGGAGAGTTCTATTAAGACTCTCAACAACTCCATTCTACTAAGGTGTAGATCTTATTGTTTGGTGCCTTAGGATTCCTTTATTGTTGCAATATTCCTCAAACTCTTTATTGTAGTATTCTAATCTATTGTTAGTCCTTAGGCATCTTAACTTCTTTTGAGTCTAATTTTCCATAAGTGTATGCCATCTTATAAAATTCTTTAGTGCTTCATCCTTTCTCTTCATAGGATATACCTAACACTTTATAGATCTATCATCAATAATGGACATGAAATGTAAGTTCCCTCCTGCTGTAGGCACTTGAGCTGGCCCCTAGAGATCACTGTGAGCATACTCTATGATCTCTGTGGCTCTCTGAGCTCCCTTTTGAAAACCTGATTGTGATGCTTTCCTAGCACACAAGATTCACAGAATTCCAACTTCTGTAAGTTTTATTCAGGGATTAGACCTTATTTAGAGAGATGGAACAAGCTTTTGTTCCCTGCATGACCCAACCTTGCATGCCATTGCTTGGTTGGTTCATGATTTACATTTTCTAAAATTTGATTAATTTCTGTTAAGCCTATAACATAGTATAACCCACCCCTTTCCACTCCTCTAATAATACTCTACCATCCCTTAGGATTTCTCTAAGTCCATCTTTTGATCTGATCTAAAGACCTTGCTTATCAAACCAACTTTTAGAAATCAGATTCCTCCTTATTCCAGGCACAAATATGACATTACTTAGGATCCTTCTCTTTCCATCAAATATGTTAATGGAAACACTTCCAATCCCCTTTATCCTTTGCTACCCAGAATCTGTTATTTTAACCTTGACAGTGACTGGTTCAAATGTATTGAACCAGTCTCTATGAGGAGTGACATGCATTATACACCTTGAATAAAAAATCCACTCTCTACTAAGATCTTCACTATCCTCAGTGATAGCTAGAATTTCATCAACACTTGAATCTTCTGGTTTTTCCACATTCCCTGAAACTCCACTTTCTGCAGCCTTATCCCTCTTCTTCTTTCTGCAATCCCTTGCAAAGTATCCCTCCTTATCACAGTAAAAGCACTTCTTTCCTTTTCCCTTTTTCTTCTTTTCATCACCTTCCTTAGTGTGCTTATCCTTTCCACTTCCCTTCTGCCACTTTCCTTTCTTCCTATTTTTTTTATAAGATTTCTTTTCATGATTATTCTTTACAAACATCACTGCTACCTCTTTCTTAAAAGGTTAACTTCCACTATTTATTCCATTAGCAAGTCTAACACCCTCTTTACAGTAATGGATTCTCCACTAGCATACTTGATTACTTTCTTGAATACATTGAATTCTGAAGGTAAAGCCTTTAGAATCACTACAGCTTGACACTCCTCAGATATTTTCTCATCTGTAGCTTCTAAATCTTGAACTAGCTTAAAGAAATAGTCTAAGTTATCATCTAAAGAGACAAAGGTATTCATCTTGTAGTTAGCAAGATTATGAAGAAGAGTCATCTTGTTAGGAAGACACTTTTTTGCATAAAGTTTATCAAGTTTGATCCAAAGCTTCTGTGCAATGTTACAATTCTGTACTTTTCTTATCACTTTTAGTGATAAGTGAAGCATTAACTTGCAATATTCAAGCTTTGCATTTTAAGCTGCTTTACTGGATCAATCTCAAGATCATACTGATCTTCTATAGGTCCATAACAATCATATGATTCAAGAAGAGCTTGCATCTGGAGTTTTCAAATGGTAAAGTCTTCTTTTCTAGTAAATACATCCATTTCTTTTGCTACCATTATGATTGTAGTTTAAAGAATTGAAAGACTCTTACTGACTGTTCTTGATGATTCTTTGATGCTTAAAGTGACCAAGAAATGCCTCAGGAGGTTTCCAAATGCTCTGATACCACTTTTGTTGGGATAGTTGTTATGTATTGTTATCATTTTCAAACAAAAACTGATAAAGCTTTGTTAACTTTGCAGATAAGAAAATTGCATAATGTAAACAACACCAAGATTTTTACTTGGTTCGATAGCTTTCAATGCTATCTACATCCAAGGTTCCCACTTTCAGTGGTTTCAACTAGTAATGAAGAAGATGAAAATAGTTTACAAAGTTGAGTGTTTATTCATAAACACTTGCGAGAGGCTTTAACTCTCCTAGTACTCACTGGTACTCTAGCTAACTCTCAAACTTTTTCACTCTTTTCTTGCACTCTCTGATAATGAAAATACAATGTGAATGTGAAAGATGATTTCTCTATGTATCTTGTTTCTCTATCTGATGTTTGAACTATGCTCCTTTTATAGCTACTGAAAAGAGTTTTTCTTCAAACGTATTTGCATGTATTAGACAAACTCCATGTGCCTTCCACGTGACTTATTAAAGGTCCTTCCTCTGTTGTGTATTTTGTAAGGTTTAAAGCTTGTGATATTTATAATACGACAATGTTTAGGTGTGATGCTTCGAACTTGTCTTAAAACAACTGTGCTTTGAGTTCATTAGCTTCTGACTTGTTTTGAGTCACGTGGGTGTGTCTGAAGCTAAGTCATTTTTTGTCTTTGCTGTAAGAACTTTCGAGATTATCTCTTCCTTCTCTCTTCGACTCCTTCAGACACCAACACACACATATCTTTCTTGCTTCAATTTTTCATCTTTCATTAGTGTGTTTGTTGCTTCTGAGTGTAGATTGATGGATTACACGTGATTCCCATCACACTTGTGATTAAAGAACATCTCATTTAAGAGTATATTTGAGGTTGATATCATTTGTAATTAGAAAAAAGAAAAAAGAAAACCATTTTTCAAATGTTTCATTATTGTGTATATATGTGCGATTTTCTAAATACTTGTAATTTATATCACTTAAAAAATATACGTCAATTCTGATGCTAAAAGTATAATGTTTTTGGATCAATTCTTAATTCTTTCAAAATGCAATTCAACTAGAGAAGGAGATATTCATGTCTAATTGCTTTAATTTCCATACATTGAGAAGTTTCTCTTGAAAGGATAATCCTTCACAACAAATGTCCATTGAGTTGGCTTTTATTGAGACCTTGTAGTATTAAAAAGCTTGTACCTATTTTGAAAGACACTATAAATGATTTCTTGCTAGTGATTCTTTTATGCTTTTATAGTGAGTATTCTGAGATTTTACTACATTATCATATAATTTATTATAGTCGGTGGACTATTGGTAATCTAAGCGAAGCAAGTTGTAGTAAATCACAAGTAATAGATTTGGCAGAACTGATAGAAGATGAAGAAGTTGCTATTACAGCTATCATACTTCACCAATAGCTGCCTTTTGAATGACCCCGGCCCATTGTGTCTCTAGCTGAAGACGAATATTTTAAATAATGTGAACTTGATTTTAACCAACTTTGAAAGTAGCATTGCTTTGCATATGGTTAATGGACTTACGGGGTCTTAGTGTTGTATAAAAATCTTTTTCTTTTTCATCTTATCTTTTTTTTTCAAATCTTATAAAAGTTATTCTCACAACACAATTTTGATTATATTGATTACACTATAAAAATATATAACTTAGTAAGAATACATAATATAGATTGATAGTTATTTCCAATCAACTTTTAGGTTACCAAATGTATAAGTTTCTTTAATTATAATAAATATTCATATAATTTGTTGATTAATAATTAAGATAATTAGTTAATTTAATGATATCATTTGTTATATTAAAATTAAATATTAACATACAATAAGAATAAAGATAATAAGATAAAAATAAATTGTTGAAACCACCAAACAATTAGGCCTTATGATTTCACTTATATTTTTCTATTGCGATTTTTTATTTGTTATTTTTAGTTTCTATTTTTAATTAAAAATAAAAACCTATTTGGTTATTATGTTTTTACTATTAATAATAATTACATAATAGATCAAATGTAAATATAAATAAATTATTTATTTTATATAATTATTTTTATATAATTTCTATTAAACAATTATCAATAAAAATTATTTTATTTATTTAAATAATAATTTAATAGAAAATTTTTATTTTTAATTATTAAAGAATGGTTTATTTAAAATTCATATATTTTGAAGATGTCTTAAATTTGAAATACATTAGTTAAGTAATTATTTAAATTACATTAAATTCTTATACTAAATTATTAACAATTCTTACCAATAATTAATGTCAAATAATTAAATAATTTAATTAATAGTAAATTAAATTATGAAAAAATAAACATAAAATAAAAACCAAATTTTATAGTTTTATAAATTATAAAATAAAGAAAACCTAAAACTAAAAATATAAATAAAAAATCAAATAAACAAATTTTTATTGAATTTAAGATGAAAACTTAAATTAAAGTAGAAACTCAGTTTTTATTATAAATTTTAATGAAATATGTAAAAATAAACACTAAAAAAATAAAATAAAAGTTTGGATAGAAAAGGTACTGAGCTTTGAATTAATCGCCAGTGTCATTGGTTTGGATTGGAATATGGAAGTTATGCCTATGTATGCCTACTATTAGACCCCTAACTTCCGGAGCACTTCTCAGTGACCTTCATGGGGAGCCTTAGGAGAAAGGTTAGCTAAATTCATGCATGAGGGAGGCATGCAAAAATACTAAGGCAAATGTGGTTGAGTGAGATCAGACTTGGTATGAATTTTGGTAGAGACTCGGACCTTGTGGAGGTTAACCCAGGCTAAGGTCTTGACGTACTAAGGACTTAGCTTATGCTCGGATGAACGGACCACGACTAACGGACTTGTTGTGGGAAGCATTGAATCAGGCTAGTGTGCCAGTTGCATTATTAGTGGATGGAGATCGCGAGGAGATCTTGGATGATGTGGCGATGACTGGAGTTAGAGTTGGAGTGAAACTCAACATCTGAAGATAGTGGAGATCTTTGTGGATAAGGATGTTAGTGCTTTAGATAAATGTAAACTCTCTCTTGTTGTTATCTTATCTTATCAATTAGAGTCCTTTTTAGATGGCGGTGTCGTCTAATTGGTCCACGTGATGTAATCTAATAAGGATAGACGTGATCTTAGCACGATCTTAGGTAGTTCGGATTTAGCGAAAATTTGAATGTAACTTGGATTCCAAGTTAGGATGCCTATATATAGCTCATTCGAGCTTTTCTCTTCTCATTCAATCAAAGAGAGCATTCTTTGTATTCTTTTAAGGGAAAATATATAAAGTTGGTTTTATACCATATCTCTGTGCGTCTTTGTTGCCTTTGTTCAGAGGTAAACACTTCGAGGGTTGGGAAATTCTAAGTCTTACATTAACGAATTTAAGTCTTACATTAAAGGGTGTGAGCGAGAAACTTCGGGTGAAAGTTCGAGTCCCAAAGGTGACCTTTGTAACAATTGTTATCAAAGACAAAGTTTGAAATGGCAGTAGGCAACTTGACAGAAGGGGTGTCTAGGGTGGAAGCACTCATTGGTCCTATTCCTTAAGGGAAGGAAGAGGTCACTTCTCACAATACTCGGTTTGAGATGTTGGAGGCGAGGATCCAACAGCTGGCGGACATGTTGAAGGCACAGGAGGATGCTCAATTCGAGATCTCCATTCTAAAGCGTGTTGTTGCAACAATAGACGAGGATCGGGCCAAAATCTCTATACCACAGCTTTCATCATTGGTGAAGGTGCATGAACTAAGGGTGTTCGAAGGCGTGCAGGATGCCAAGGTATTGGAGAACTTCTTGTGAGATATGGAGCAGTAGTTTGCAGTTGCTAGAGTATTTGACACTGATAAGGTCAATGTGACGGCTGTGTATGTGGATGGGGATGCCAAGCTCTGGTGGAGGACATCTCTGCGAAAGATCAGCGCAGGTAGAACTCCTGTGAAAACTTGGGTGCAAATGAAGAAGGAGCTAAAGGATCAGTTCCTTCCCATGAATACTTCTTGACTCGCGAGGGATGCCTTAAAGCAGCTCAAGCAAGATGGATCGGTAAGAGATTATGTTAAGTCTTTTAGCTCTCTAATGTTAGAGATTGCGAACATGTCAGATGAGGACAAGCTCTTCAATTTTCTATTCGGGTTACAACCGTGGGCTCAAATGGAGTTACGGAGGTAGAATATGAAGGATGTGGATAGTGTAATTGCGGCTGCTGATGCTTTGGTGGATTTTCAATCGGTGAAAGACTCCAAGGCGAGCTCCTCGAATTCTTCTAAAGGAAAAGGCCACACCCAACAGGAGAGGATCGAGGGGACGAAGAAGAAAGATTCTAAGAAGGGAGACTTCAAAGGCAAGGGCAAGCAAAATAGGGAGATGTCCTCGAAGAAGGGTAAAATTGCTTGTTACTTGTGCAGCAGACCACACTTTGCCAGGGAGTACCTGAGGAAAGAGAAGCTGAACACCCTGATTGTCGAAGAAGACGGTGAATCTTCAGAAGATGCGACACTAAATTCGATAGCTTTGCTTAATGCGAGTAGTACTGAGTCGGCTCTCTTTGATAGATTAATGTACGTGGGTATACAGGTTGGAGAGAAAGACGTAACCGCGATGGTGGATACTGGTGCAACCCATAGTTTCCTAGGAGAAAAGATGGTTTGGAAGTTGGGCATGAAGGTATCCAAGGCTTCGATGAAGATAAAAACCCCTGCGGGGAAGGCACAAGCAATTACGAGAATTGCTTAAAACGTTCCAGTCAGTATTAGAAGTAAGCATGCCAAGATGAATTTCATCATCATACCATTGGAGGACTTAGAGATGATATTGGGGGTCTATTTCTTTAAAGCGGAAAAGGTGGCGATGTACCCAAGTTTAGGAGGTATGATGTTGATGAATGAACAAAATTCCTTATATATGAATTGTTGTAGGTTCGGTGGAGGAACGAAGAATAATACGAGATCAATAGGATATGTTTCGGCTATAAGTATCGAGAAAGGGTTGAAGAAAGGTATGGAAACCTATCTCGCTGCCATGTGGGAGATCAATGAAGATCACGTGGTAGAAGTACCTGATGAGGATGCAAGTCTGTTGAGGGAGTTTCGGGAGGTGATACTGAAAGAGTTGTCAAAAACTCTTCCCCCTCGTCGTGAGATAGATCATAGGATCGAGTTGGTTCCTGGAGGGATCCCACCTACACGTGCCCCATATAGGATGTCCCCGATGGAATTGATGGAACTTTGGAAACAACTTGGTGAGTTGTTAGAGGCAGGGTTCATCCAACCGTCGAAAGTTCCGTATGGCGCCCCCGGTATTGTTTCAGAAGAAGCAAGACAGTACACTGAGGATGTGTATAAACTATCAACCATTGAATAAGGTAACGATAAAAAACAAGTATCCAGTACCTTTGATTCAAGATTTGATGGATAGGTTGTCAAGGGCTGAAGTGTTCACAAAGTTAGATCTTCGAAGTGAGTATTGAAAAGTGCGAATAGCAAAGGGCGATAAGCAAAATACAACATATGTAACACAGTATGGATCCTACGAATTTTTAGTTATACCGTTTGGATTAACTAACGCCCTTACTACATTTTGCAACCTAATGAAAGACGTGATGTACAACTTTTTAGATGAGTTTATTGTGGTCTATCTAGACGACATCGTGGTGTATAATGCAAACATGGCAGAACGTGTGGAACACTTGAGGCGAGTGTTCGTAAGACTGAGACAGCACAAGCTCTATGTGAAAATAGAGAAGTATGAGTTCGCCCAGTTGGAGATCAGATTCTTAGGTCACATGGTGAGCAAGGGTCAGGTCAGGATGGATCCGAGGAAAGTGAAGGTAATAGTTGAGTGGCCAGCTCTTATGACAGTACTAGAATTGTGGATTTTTCTCAGCCTGACGAACTACTATAGGCAGTTCATAGTGGGATATCCCAAGAAAGTGGTGCCATCAATGGCCTTGTTAAAGAAGAAGCAAGAGTAGTGTTGGTCGAGTGTATGTGAGGAGGCATTCGAAAGACTTAAAGTTGCGATCTCAACCGAATCGGTGTTGAAGTTGCTTGAGTTCAGTCTTCCATTTGAGGTACATACTGATGCTTCGGACAAAGCCATTGGTGGAGTCCTTGTACAGGAAGGTCATCCGGTTGCATTTGAGAGTTGAAAGCTCAATGGTGCAGAGCAGCGGTACTTGATGTATGAGAAGGAGATGCTTGCAGTGGTGTATTGAATGGAGACGTCGCGAGTATATTTGTTAAGAACCAGATTCGTTATTCGAACAGACAATGTTGCTAACACATTTTCAGGACTCAGAAGAAGTTGTTTGCAAAACAAGCCCGATGGCAGGAGTTCCTTGTTGAAAATGACTTTGTGTGGGAGCATAAATCGAAGAGGCATAATAATGTGGGAAATGCCTTGAGTAGAAAGGACGTATTTACGACCCTTTATTCGATCACGAGGGTGGAGTCTAACCTGTTGGAGTAGATCAAGGTGGCAGCTTTGCTAGATACGATATACTGTAAGTTAATTACTCAAGTAAAGGAGGGTGTTGTACACAAGTTTTGGCTCGACGATGATAGGTTGTTGATGACTAAGAGTAGTCAAGTTTATGTGCCGAGCTTTGGTGGGTTGCGGAAACAATTATTGAAGGAGACACATGACTCGCAGTGGGCTGACCACCTAGGAGTCCAACAGATGCTAGCACTCCAATCGCGTTCCTACTTTTGCCCGAAGATGGAGGATGATGTGGAATGTTATGTCAAGGCATGCCTTGTGTGTCGGTTGGATAAACCAGAGAAGAAGAAGGAAGCCGATTTGCTACAACCCTTATCCATCCCCAAGAGACCTTGGATGTCGATCTCAATGAATTTCATCAGTGGGTTTCCAAAAGTGGACAACATGGCGTCAATCATGGTGGTGGTTGATAGATTCTCCAAGTATACAATCTATTAGAATGTGGTCAAGTATTTCAGAGTACCAGCAAATATTGTAAGTGACCGAGATGCCAAATTTACGGGCTAATTCTGGACGTCTCTTTTTAACTTGAAGGGTTGTGATTTGAAGTTTTCAACGTCAAATCACCCACAAACGGATGGTCAAAACGAACGAATCAACTGTTTGTTGAAGGAGTATCTTCGACATTACGTAAGTGCAAGTCAACGCAATTAGTTGAATTTACTTGATACTGCACAGTTTTGTTATAACTTGCACATATCTTCGGCTATGGAGAAGGGTCCCCTTAAGATTGTGTTGGGACAACAGCCTCTCACTTCACTAGAGATTGCTTAACCAAGGACAAGTGACAAATGTCCAGCTACGCATAAGTTTGCGATGGAGAAGCAAGAGTTGTTAGATGAGGTGAGGGACAGTCTTTGTAAAGTTTTTCGATGGATGAAAAAGCAAGTAGATCTTCAGAGGAGATCGTTAGAATTTGACGTGGGAGATAAGGTTCTATTGAAATTGACCCCACAGATTTGGAAGAAGATCTTGAGCAAGCAAGTTCATAGGGGATTGGTGCCAAAGTACGATGGACTGTTTGAAGTGCTACAAAAAGTAGGGAACGTGGTGTATCGATTGAAGTTACCTGAGTGGTTAAAGGCACATCCTACTTTTCATGTTAGTTTTCTCAAATCTTACTATGAGGATGCCTAGGATCCTAATAGGAGTTAGGTGAAGCGAGCACCACCGGTTATGAGAAAACAGTTCGAGGTAAGTCTGTCACAGAAGTTACGTGGGAGAGAGATACAACCTTATGGCAATTCGAGGGTCAAATGAATGCCTACCTACAGACTAATTCGACGAGGGTGGTTTGTTAGACCCCTAAGTTTCGGAGCACTTCTCAGCGACCTTTATGGGGAGCCTTAGGAGGAAGGTTAGCTGGATTCACGCATGAGAGAGGCATGCGAAACACTAAGGTAAATGTGGGCGAATGAGATTAGATTCGGTGCGAATTTTGGTAGAGACTCGGACCAAGATAAGGTCTTGACGGACTAAGGACTTACCCCATGCTCAGATGAATGGATCACGACTAATGAACTTATTATGGGAAGTATTGGATCAGGCCAGTGTGCCAGTGGGCTTCGGTGAGATCACATTGCATCATCAGCAGATAGAGATCGCGAGGAGATCTTGGATGATGTGGCGATGACTGGGAGTTGGAGTTGCAGTAAAACTCAACATCTGAAGATAGTGGAGATCTTTGCGGATAAGGATGTTAGTGCTTTAGATAAATATAAACTCTATCTTGTTGTTATCTTATCTTATCAAATAGAGACCTATTTAGACGGAAGTGTCGTCTAATTAGTCCACGTGATGTAATCTGATAAGGATAAATGTTATCTTAACACGATCTTAGGTAGTTCGGATTTAGTGAGAATCTGAATGTAACTTGGACTCTAAGTTAGGATGCCTATATATAGCTCATTCGAGCTTTGCTCTTCCCATTCAACCAAAGAGAGCATTCTTTGTATTCTTTTGAAGAAAAGTATATAAAGTTGGTTTTATACAGTATCTTTGTTCGTCTTTGTTGTCTTTGTCCTTATTGCTCTTATAAGTATTGTTTATTTGAGTGTACAAGATAAACACTTGGAGGGTTGGGAAAGACTGAGTCTTGCTTTAACAGATCTAAGTTAGATTGCCACGCAAATGATGTAAGCGAGAAACTTCGTATGAAAGTTCAAGTTCCAAAGATAACCTTTGTAACACCTACCATACAGAGACCGTTATTTGCAGTTTCTCTATATTGATTCATGGTTTTATGCCAATGCTAGGCTTAGGCTACAAAATACCATAATTCTCCATAAAGTCTCAATTATTTTCTATTGATTAATTATTTTACTTGCTAAATTTAGATAAAGCTAATAACAATTCTGTTATGAGAATATTTCCGTCATTTAACTTCATAAACTTAAGCATAATTTGATTGACTCGTGGTGCATCAAATATCAATAACATCTTTTGTTTTGGATGAATCTAATTACTTGCAAAAATGAATATTATGTTTTCATTGATGGGCTTTTGTTTTGTCGAGAGTAGAGACTATAAACAGATCACGTCCTACGGTTCGGCCACATTATCAATTCAAACCCATAAACCGGTTCCAGTAGCCTGACAAATGCCAGCATGTAAAACCCGAAACCCTCACCACGCACACAGCCAGACGCGGGTGGTGAATGTCCCAGGCCTCCCTGTAGTATAACTGATCCCTCTCTTGTTGTGTTTCCCTGAAAAGTGTAAATTTTGTTTTGTGCTGTTTGACAGTACGTACAAATCAAGAAAACATGATAAAGAGGAGGTTCTATAAGGAAGAACACGGGGATAAAAATGCCCCATCTTCCGATTCATCCATTTCTTCTTCTTCTTCCGACTCAGAACTTGAAGCTGAAGCAGAAGCAGAAGCAGAAGCAGACCACGATGCAGTCTCCGAACCCAAAGAAGCGCAACAATCCTCTGGTTGTTTTATTAAATGTGGTTAATTATATCGCTTCTATGCTCTATATATTTCGATAGTGAAATCTCTCTCTGGGTTTATGAGTACGCAAAGTTGTAGTTTGCCTTGACATGGTCCTAAGAGTTTTTATATTGGGTTCTCATTCTGTAATTAAGATAAAGGCAGGAAGATGTGGAAATTTTTTTTGCTAAACCTTTCTTTTTTTTTGGCAGAATGTAAAACCAGGAGTGTCGTTCTAGTTGTTTATTGTATTGATTCCTATTATGCAGACGGTTGTATTTATTTTTTATTCTTTTGTCTGCTAATAATTTCAGGATATGAGAGCGAGGATAGCTCAGCCAACGAGATTGATGTTGACTCTTCAGGTAGCCCATCCTGTTGTAGAATATATCTTACGAATCACACCATCTCTTTATATTGTCTAAGTGTCAATACTGAATTATGTGTTGCATAAAGTTGTGTTATTGGTCTCACACTAGACCTGTTCCAAGGTGGAATCCTACCCCAATCTTGACTCGGGCAACATTTATAGCGTATAACAAACAAAGCAAATGATCCTGATACATGAATTTGGACGTCTGGAAAATGGGAAGGGGAGTTTAACAAGTCATATCATGAATATGACTGTCATGCTGTTAACTCTAGCATTTGTGCTACAATCAAACTGTGTGTATTGCTTCACACAGTTTAACATGAAGTTGTTACCTTGGCTGCAATCTAATAATTTATGCTTTTGAGTCCATAACTATGCATGAGAATGAATAGATAAATCTGCTTTTTTGTATTGTTATCACGATATTCAATCGTAAAATTTGATTTCTGGTGGTTTATTTTGGTTTGTGATTTTCAAAATATTTGGCAATTTTTGTCTCATCTTTTTCTATTTGGTAATATATTTTTTGCAAAATATTTTTCATCTGTGTCAAAAATGCTTGTCCAGATAGATATATATCATTTGTTAAACCTTATCTATCTTGCAACACTTTTGAGGTGTTTGCAAGTTGTGGAGGGTAAGTGCCTACTTAACCTGTTTGATATGCCAAACATTCTGAGAATGACTGAAGACATTAGTCAAAATACATTCACTTCTCATTGTTGAGAAATGCATTTTTATTGTGGGATGTCCGATATTATGATGGCACAACAATGTTCCATGAATGCAGATGATGAAACTGCACGTGATAGACATATATCCGCCGATCCTCAGCTATCTGGTAAACATGGTACCGATCCTCTCAAGGATTCTGATAATATGGCTGAGAAAGAATTAATAGCTCATGTGCCAGATTGTATGTTGAAATGCAAATCAGTTTATAAGTGCAGAATTTGCCCTCAAATTGTATGTTTGAATGAGGAGAGTATGAGGGCTCATCTGAATTCTAAGGTCAGTATGTAGTTTTGGCACATATGTATAAAATTTTCTATTGAAGCTGGATAAATCTGATATGAGGCACCTTGTTTTCACTACCAATATAGATGCAATTCTCCTCTTTTCATGATGACTATAGCTTTAACTATCTCCTATATGTAGGAGTTTTCTTTTTTCTGTTTTAAATGTCATAGTGGTTCACTTAACCGTCTCTTTCATTTCGTTTAAGTATGAATCTTAGATTCATTATTTTATGAAAAATTGGAGTTTATTGTTAACTGGCTTGTTGTGAATGTGTAGAATTTAGCTGTTTTTATAAATGTACTGTCTTCCTTCTGTGGTTACAGGGTGATACTTTGGCTTCATTTGTTTGAAATCTCAATGATAGGGCACTTGGCTGTGATATGTGAAGACTGCGATGAAGAATATGTGACAAGCATTGTAATTAAGATTCAATTTCCAATTTAGTGTTGTATCTCATTGAAATTCCAAACAAGACATTTGAAGCAGCAATTGTCTTTTTCCCCATTATAGTTGGAAAAGTAGCTTTTTTGTAGTTTGAGTTATGATCCTTGTCAAAGTTTAAAGTATCATAAAGCACAAATGAATTTCTCAAAGAAAATGGACGCTTCATCCCTTGAAATTTTATGCTTAATGTGGCCCTTTGTAATAACCATTATTTTCTTCATTTTTTGAATTTTGTTGTTAGTTTTATAAACTCTTTTTCTATTTCTTCTACTTGGACAAAGATTTTTATGTTTTCTCTGATTCTTATAGGTTAATGTTTCTTCCCGAAATTTGAACTAGAAATATAAGTTTTATGTGTTACTTGCCATTATAAAGTGATGGAATAATCCTTCTAGCAGTAGACCTTAGATAGGGTTATGAATTAAGCATTTTAGTCTAGAATAACTTTGTAATGGTGAATTGTGTTACAGATCATCGATTCTGAGAATGCCATGAAGTCTATGAAAAAGGGGATGGTGAATGACATGTGATTAATCTGACTTCTTTGACACTGGTCTTGCTGTTTTTGCTCTTTCCTTTTCAACGACCGTTCTCACCCATTATTCCAAATTTCAAAATTGTGGCTTTATTCCCACATTAGCTAGGGTGTAGCAAGGCTGTCACTACATTTGAATCTCCCAAACTCGCATTGAAACTTCTAAAATACTCTTAATCTGGCCCGTTGCCCCTAATGATATATTCATACATGTAACAATTCTTTGTTAGCTATTGTTCACTAACAGGTTTAAAGTTTGGTTTTAGATATTGATTCTCTATATGTTCTACACCAGATCATCATATATGACTGAGGAGATTCAAAAATTATTGACAATTACCTGAGAATTCTGTCTCCAAAATTATGGAATTTTGCTCATCTTGTAGAGGCATGCTCGGTCTGAAAAATTGCTGAAGGAGAATAGGCTGAAGACCATGCTCAACAGTGATGGGGAAATCGAAAACCAGGAGACTGCTACAGAGATGAATGCTAGAATAGTAGCTTTTGCAAATGTTAGTTCATCTGAAAGTGATTACCAATCTGAGCACTTAATATTTGGGTTTTATTTTGCAGTATTAGAATTAATTTTGAACCTTTTTCTTCAGGATCAACCAGCAAAGAAAAACAAAGGTCGGCAGCGCCAAAGGAAAAGAATGAAAAGAATGAGAAAGAAGGTATGTACTTCACATTTATGGTTTGTTTGCAGTAAAGTAGTGGCTGTTAGATCATATTAGCTTCATTTGACACCTTGACATTGATCACAGGACCTACAAACTGTAAAAGAATCTTTAAAAAGGTTTGGCCAGTAAAAGATGTTCTCCTTACACTAAAATGCCCTCTACAAACCATGGA
>JAOQMP010000210.1:8880145-8893810 GCA_027563575.1 Erythroxylum pedicellare
TTTCTTATCCTTAATCTTGTCACATTATCAATCATGTGAAACCATACTCAATTGCTCAATCCAGATTTATCTCACAAACAACTTTCGAGTCCACTTTGCTCAATTACTTACATTAGGAAGATGAGGTAATTTGTTAACACTTCCTTTTAAAAAAAATTTCTCCTAAGTCTTAAGTTTCTAATGAGATTAAGATCATTCCAATTGGTTCTGTATACTGAAAGTTATACTCAAAAGTTCTCAAATTGTACTTAAGCTTGAATAAGTTTCTTATCTCAAATTCCAATCAGATTATAAAATTCTTAGAGGTATAATTTGAATTAAATCTCTTATACAGTTTGTATCTTATGACTCTAGTTTAATTACAATCAATAATCATCTCATTTGGAGTTCTACTGACCAAGATATAATCAAAATACTGAAGTATGTTCAGTGAAATATTCCAGGTCATACTATTACAACA
Organism: Erythroxylum pedicellare; assembly: GCA_027563575.1. NCBI lineage: Eukaryota > Viridiplantae > Streptophyta > Magnoliopsida > Malpighiales > Erythroxylaceae > Erythroxylum > Erythroxylum pedicellare. The sequence goes on from JAOQMP010000210.1 coordinate 8,880,606, forward strand.
GATTCCCTCACTTTCATTCAATCAATATTTTCCAAATCAACCCAAAAAGTTATCAATTTTTATAGAGAGGTATCACAATTTGTTAGGAATCTATTGGTTTAAGTCTCATGTCATTTGGATATCAGGTGAAAAAGTTATATCGAATTGAATGACAGATGTTTAAAAATAACCATTTTTTAGAAAAACGTGCAAATTGCGATCGTGCACCTAGAAGAGTAGTGATGTGCCTCGCGAGCACGATCGTGACTTGCTATCCTCTTCACTTCTTCACAGAACTAGATTTCTTCTTCTTCTTTCATTCTTTTCCCATATTTTCTCACTTTCATCCTATTCAATGAACACATATATCACTTCAACCAATTCCTCTACTTCCATTTCAGTTCTACAATACACAAAAAAATCAAATTTTCAGATTAAACACTAAAAACTCAATCACAAGTTTGCAACATTACGCACACCCGTACGTGCCATGCATACCCATGCATGTCCATGCACGGCCGTGCAATCACACCAGCTTCATCCATGTTTCTATATCTTCCACATATTTTCTTCATTCCTAAATCACGTATTCTAGAGTTCTATAACTAATAAAACTTTTAAACCCATCAAGTGCAAGCTTATATGATAATTCATGAAAACTAAAACCTACACAAGCTTTCTCTCACTACTATGTTTTCCAAAATTTTCTCACTTCTTTCTTCTTCATCTTAATCCATTCCTAATTCATATTCTGTACATTTTCACACCCATTGCAACTTATCTTACACTATAATAACTCAAAAATTCAAGATCAAAATTCAAACTTCAAAAATCATATATATACTCTATGCTTTCTCTCTCTACTGCTATGTTTGTTTCCATTGAAAACCAATCCCAGATTCAACACAGAACCGAACCTATACCATTTTTATACTTCTCCACTATTGCTTCTAGTTAACTTAAATAATCTTAATCATAAAAAAACATAGCATATACAACTATTCCAATATCTGCACACTTCTGAAGTCACACCATTTTCATATCATGCATTCTGAACATCACTACAGCTATCAGTTTGTGCATGTACTCATTTCTAGTACTAAAACATCATCACATTCATTCACAAAAACCAAAAAATTAGAAACATCACTAACTTGATACTTCAAACAAACTCCAACGTGCAGACAATAGATTGATACTTAGTAAAAATCCATTCTGACCATATCAAGAATTATAATGAAAGACATATGAGTTCACCACTCATCAAGATTATGGTTCGCAATAAAAGAATGCTAAAGTGTATGTTTTAAGATTAAAGAAATGACCTACTTTAATCTTGAAAAGCATACATGATTCCAGATTCATTTAATAGTGCCATTATCGATAGTCACTACTATCATGATATGAAACTCATGATTCCCTTTAAGTAAACTCCTTTACTTACACGGAGATAAATCGCAACAATACAGTCTAAACCATAATCACGCAACCAACTTGATTATTCAACTATTAATCAACTAATTTAGATTATAATAATATACGTATTTCCTATACATCTCCATGTATATGTATATTACTTACAAAAGAATCTTGCTACCTTAGGACTAGTTATATAATGCTCATATAAATAAAACCAAACTCTTTTGTTTTATTTATAATAAATATTTTCATTACAAAAGTAACTGGAAGAAGATTAAGTTATATATAAATACACTTACTTTCCAGGGCCTTATATTTACATAACTCCAACACTAATTTCAAAAAACATTGCAAAACATATGCATCTCATCCTTGATACTTTTATTTAAACATTTTTCTTTTCTTTTTTCCTTTTTTCTTTTTCTTTTTGTTTTTCTTTCTCTTTTCTCTTTTTCTCTTTTTCTCTTTCTTTTTATTTTCATATAAAAACAGAAGAAAGCGATATCAATATGGGAATTTCATTAATAAGACATAAAATAGCATCCCAATAATTATAATCATCCCACACATATGTACACCCCCGCACTTATACCTTTGTACATCCACATTCATCAACAATCAACTAATGCTCCATTAGCTTTAAGGCTTGAGTAGGATATTTGGTTAGGTCTAAAGCATGTAATGTGGTTAGCACAAAAAGAACTAGTAAATAAAAGTCAAGGGGGTTTATCAAAAGGAAAAATCATAATGATGGGTAGGCTATTTGGCTAATATATCTTACGAAACAAATAATGCCTATATCATATCCATGTTTACACATGTGAGGTCCTAAATAGAAAATCAAAGAAAATTTAGGATGTACATGTTGATAGCTTTGCCAGCTTTACAATTTATTGCTTTTAGAATATAGCAAGTGCACAGGTCGTGATTTGTAGTATATGAAGGGTTGATCCCATAAGGAAGGTGAACTAATCTAATCTTATGTTATCTAAGGCTCGAAAAAATTGATAAAATGAAGCTACAAATTTCAAAGAAAATTAAATACGGGAAAGTGATTATCAAGAAATTAATTCAGAAGTTTAACACAAAAAGAAATTAAAATTGAGCAACACAAAAGTCACAATGGAAATTAACTAAGAAGAGTTACCAAATTATGACAGAGGTGATTTTTCCCCATTATTAATGATAATCTAGTCAATTATGTGTTATTATGGTGTTGGTTCTAGACTATCATAGGGTGGATTATTCTCTCTCGAGTTATAATTATTAAACCCAAAATCATAAACACTAATTCAATTATGTAATTTGCAATCTCTTAATTAACAAAATACCCACAACCTTAATTAGATCTGATGCCCTCTAATAATATATCGAGTCTCATATGGGATCTCTTTTTGCACAATAACCGATATGATCAACCATATGGTCTATTGGATAACTTGAATCTCATTAATTTATCCAAACCATTTTTATTCAATTCACCCTCTCATTTAATGTGCAAGTTTCGTAATTAATCACAACACCCAATCAAAATAACATAAAAAGACTATATTAACATTAAATCAAAGTAAAATCTTGAAGGAAAAGTTAAAACATCATCAACAAACCAAAATCCATCATCATACAATCCATCATCATTTCATACATTAAATGAACATAAAAAATGAAAGAAAGGAGAAATAACTTAGATTGGATAACTCGGGAAGGAAGTAGCGTCGAAAGACCTACTTCTTCTCTCCTCTTCTTTCTCTTCTTCTTCTCTCCTCCAAAGCTTTCCCAAAAATGGCAAACATGGAGGCTCTCTTTTTAGTTCTCCTCTTTTTCTCAATATAGTATTTTCTAATTAGGGCAACTTTAGGGCTTTTTTGGTGCCCGAAAGGTTCAAAATTTCCCTAAAAAATGAAGTTTGGAAAGTTGAGACTCATTGTTTATCACACAAGCGACAATCGTGGCCCCTTCTTTGGCTTAGTAACGATCGTGGCCCTTCCTCCTTACTTCTGTCATGATTACGACATATTGGCCATGATCATGACCCTTTGTTTTAGTTCAGGCCTCCTCTAAAACTCCTCCTTTTTTATATTAATCTTAAAATACTAGTAAACTTATAATACACCTCAAATACATAACATTGAAGCTCAAAAGCATGTTGTAATGCATAAAACATTTAATACATAAATATGTAACTAACTAGAATAATTCTAGCCTAAGCATGCACTAAACAATCAAATTAACAACTAAACACACACCAAACGACCCACTAAAACATGATATAATCTATAGCTATTATCATCCCTACACTTAAACTTTTTTTTGTCCTCAAGAAAAAATAAAATAGGCAAAACAAAAGAAACCAACACACAACATACATACAAATGCACTAATGAAGCAATGACATGAAACTTCACTAAACAAATTTAACTTCAAACATTATCCCTCAAGTTGTTCTAACTTATTAACTTTTGAAATTTGCGTCTAAGTACCTTGGAATAAATGTACAACTAATCCAAACCTTAATATTAAGTTTATTCACCCCCTATCACTTGCACATCCACATTGATAATTATTTAATCAATCTCAAAATGTAACTATCCGTAAGTATGTTTTCATGAAAATTCAAACTATTCATAAAGATCGTTAGGTTTTATCTGACAAAACATTGTTTTTATTGATTTTATAGACATGAACCTAGCCTTTTACTCGATGGCAAACATTTGTGAAAAACGTCGATCCAATTACTTAACTAGGTCATGTTTTTATTAAGCGGCTTAGTTGGAATGTCACTATATCTTTTTGATGTGAAGGCACGCATTTTTGGTACATGTTGATCTAGTTACTCAGCTACATCACATTCTTAATTGGCTATTAGCTCTATTTATAGCCCGAAGGGCCGTGAAATAGTTAATAAATTTCTTTTAACACCAAAACCTACCTCATTTCTTTAGTTAGTAATCTTTATAAAAAGGTACTAATGATGCTACTTATTCGATTGGCATAAAATAATAAATGGATGTGACAAATTCTTAGGGTTAATACACTAACATCGTATCCTAATTAACCTGTATATTTAGCCAAAGTAACTTAGGTCACTTATTTCACAAGCTAATAAATCTTCACAACCTAAAAGACTTTGTTCAAAGTTAAACCAATTTTGTTAAGCCTTGGCCATTGATACATTCACACATATCAAATAATGCACCCTAAACAAACTAATATGCAAAATTCACCTTTAAAATAAAAGAACATAACACACATTCCACCCCCCCCCCCCCCCACACACACACATTTGGACAACACATTATCCTCAATGTGAGAAGAGCAAACAAAAACAGAAAAGGTGAGAATAAACATAAAGACAAAATTTAAAAAAGAAAGGGTTAAAACACAAAATCGTCATGGTGGTGGAGGAGGTGATGATGAAGGAGGTGGTAGTTAAACACCTTGAGCCTCGAAGTATTTGTGAATGCGTTAGATGTCTCGACTCTGGTATCTCTGACCATCTCGTTCATCCTCCTTGTATTTTCTACAAGTCATTTATTAGTTTTCGAGAGTGCGGTGAGTACCTTCTCCCAACCAGCTTCTTCTTCCTCTTCAAATTCTTCACTTGTTAAGAAACTTCAAGATTTCAGGTTGCCACAAGTGATGAGTGATAAGGAATTTAGGACAAAGTACAATTATCCCATTGCAATTAAAACCATAATATTTAGTAATGGATGAAACCAAGTAACCTATACCTAAATTATTCCTCCTCTTATGTAGAGTATCAATAATTGCATTGAAGACGTGGGTATAGGAACATACTGGGATGTTATAGTCAATGCACCATAATAGGAAAAGTCCTTTGGGTGAACAATTGTTGGTTTCAATTTTTTCAAATACCATTTAACATAAAAAATTATGCAATAACAAGTGTTCATGGCTTCTAATTATATTGTGGGAATTCTTGGCATTGAAACATTCTAACCCGGTTAGTTTAGTCCGATTGTGGGTAGCACGGAAGTCATCATGCTAAACTACTATGGATGCTCGGAGAAACCACAAATTTCAAACAAAATTTTGTAATTAAGCTGGTGTGGTTGACCCTGGGGCCTAAACCACAAGTAATTTGGGTTACTTGATTTATATTGAAGAGAGGTAAAGAACTATTGGGTTAATTCTTGGTAAACATGATACTGAAAATGTATAAACTTTCCCTAATGAATTCTTTCTCCTAGGTTCTTAACCTTGTCTCTCAATCCTATTCTATCTAACATATCAAAGTCAAATTATTTTAGCACTAAAATGTCTTTAAAACTAAGAGTGCAAAAATGGTTACCTTCTACTTCTGGGCAAATCGGAAAAGATGCTCTGTAATCCTCTTCCCGGTTCTGTTATCCATGACCGGATACTTCAACTTTTCCCTTAGGTTAGGTGCACTTGACAATCTACTTAATGCACAACCCCTTCAGGAATGAGGGTTGTGAAGAGTTAGAGAGAATGAAATATTTGAAGGTCAGTGGAGAGAGTCTTAGGTCTAGAGAGAGAGTAAAAATGAAAAGTGTAAGAAATATGAGGTTAGATGTAAATGTGTAGTGTTAAAAAAGTAAAAATGGACAATTTTTTGTTGAAAAATGTGTGCCCTATTCTGCCCCGCCAAAGCCCACAGTTGTTCTCTGCAATATTTTTTCAATTCTTCGATCTTTCATCATTTCATCATTTCATCCCCTCAAGATCCTTCCTTAACTTATTATTTACACTTATCACCTCATTGTGTTTACCTTCCAGATCATCCTATGTCAGAATTGATGACCCTTCTTCCAAGACATTTATTTTAAAACAAAGCACACAAACATCAGGATTCAAAACTACCTAATACTAAAGAGGAAATAACAAGCAATAAAACCATAGGTTGCCTCCTATACAGTGCTTCTTTCTCGTTAATAGCTCGATGCCTTTCTTTTGATTAGTGTGGCATTCCGTTCCCATACTAAGGGTTAGAACCATAAAATATAGTACATGATAGATCAATGATAGATTAAGAAAAATACATCTCATGCTCATGCATAATGTTAGCATACATGCATGTGAATTTGAATTTTTGCACACATTAAAATGACTGTATATGCATTTAATGACATTCCAGGTATAATTGAGTATAAATGTGATTATATTGAGAATTGTGGTTTTTATGTGTTGAAAACTGATTTGGAGACTATATTTAGTGATTGAGAATTTTTGGTAAATTTTAGGATAATTTTTGAAATTTTAGGTAATTTTTGGAATAGGAAAAATGTCAAGTGGCAAAACAATTGATGAACAGTAGTAAAAATAAGAGTGAAATGGTAGTGGAAATTTTTATGAATGACATTGGGATTTAATGACAAGTTTCATTAAAAATTGGGAGAAAACTAGATAAAAAATTGGAGACAAATGGATTAGTAGATTGAAAGATCAAAATGGGACCGTAGGAAAGTGACAAGTGTCACTACCACTCATAACTTACTATTATTTAACCTAAATTAAAGACCAATTTGTGGTCTTTTATTTGTCATTCGCAACACCCATATGAAAGACCATCTTTCATATTAGTGTTTCATTTTTTCCCTACTACTTGTTTTCTTCTTCTCTTCTTCTCTCACTCACGATATTCTCCCAACCCAACCGTCAACGTTGAACTTTGCTAACACCGTTTATCTAGCCACTCCAAATAATTAATTGTCTTCACTTTGGTGTTGAAAAACCCATCTATTCTACTTTGGCAAGATGAAGATTATGTATGTGGGAGAAAGCTAAGGTTAAGAGAGATCTTGAAGAGTTTGAAGACATTGAAGCAAACAAGCAAGTATAAACATCACTCTTCTTGATTTGATGAATAAAACATTATTTAATGATAGTTAGAGGTTAGATGTTCATAAATTGAGACTGGGTATTTGCAAAAATGTGAATGAGGAATGTGGTAGATTCATGTCTTTTTTTTCACATGGATGATGATTAATGATTCATGAATTTATATAGATATGTTTTAGAATTAGAATGAACCCTTAACGAATGTAAAATGAAAGTGAAAATGAAGTTGAATATGTGTAGTAAGTTGATGATGAATGTGTATATAAATGTATGTTCTGTTATTAGTGTTCATGGTCAATCATGGACATGATGGGGAAATGAGGAGAAATTTAATTAGAAATGATAGACAAGATTAAGGTAGTGAGTGTAGTAAGTAAAGAGTTAGAATCTGGAAAATTGAAAGATGAGTCCTAATTGTGCTTCTATGAAAGCTCATCATGGCCAACTCCTTACAGTAATTCCATAAGGAATTTGCTCTCGGGAAAAGTTCACCGCAGCCAACTTTTGGCTTCTCCGCAACAAACTTTCCTACATAGCTTAAACATGCTTCGATATTTTAGGCACAACTTACTCTGTAGTAATCCAAATGGAGTGGTTTTTGACTTAAAGTAAACTATAGAAGTAGGGACTACAAATTTTATGAAGAAATCATGTTTTAATTCAGTCTCTAAAAATTTCAAATTATGGATGGAAGTTGAGTACCAAGACACTGTTTCAGTGTAAGAATAGTCCAAAAATGTTTAGGGTACAAATTTCAGATTACTAAACCTAATTGAATGATTTTGGTGTCATTAGAAACTTAAGACAATGGGAAATTTTTTTCTAGAAGAAATTGTTATCAAATTACTTCATTTATCTGATCAGAATGATCATGGAAAATTGACCCGAAAGTTTGGAATTTTGGAGGTAATATAGGAAAGAATGAGAATTTGGATATTGTATGGTTATATAATGTTAGAAAAACATTAGTGTAATATACAATACTCCCTGGGAGGATATGTGGATGCCATACAAGATGGTACAAACAAGCCAAAACATTTCGCGGAGGCATAGCATTCAAAATCTTCCATTGGAAGCAATTTAGAACAAACATACATCATATTATGCGCTGAACTTAAAACAAACTCGTTTCAAACCAAAAATCAGTTTGAAATTAGTTATTGCAACTTACAATAATTGAAAGTTATACACTTGAGATACAAGCCAACATAAGAGCAAAAATACATGTTTTATCAAAACAATAACTCAGACTCCATTAGCCATTGCGGTTAACTTATCCCAATCCCTAAGTCCTCTCTAAACCTACATGGGGCAATCTACTGTGCTAAGCATATAGCTTAGTGAGTAATAAGTAAACTAAGTCTAACCACAATAAATACTGAATCATGTTATACAAAAACATCTCAATATACTGAAATTCATAACAGAATCAGATTTATTAATGAAAACAATTCGCATGCTAAAGTCAGACATTTCAATAGTAGAATAGAACATATAGAAATGCATAATAGATTTTCATAATAGGGTGTTAACCCATCAGATCAAAAATAGGGTTTGTTTCTTATCAAAGCTTATGAGATATTAATGTACAAAGCGAATTAGACTATAAATCTGTAAACAAAAGTGGGTAACGGGACCTATACAGAGGGAGACTGAAGTCTCGACACCGAAGTGTCACAGAAGTAGTTGCAGGCCCTTATAAGCATGCCTATTTACCTATGACTAGGACTTGATAGTTACAAAACCAAACAAGTTCATTTCATGTGCATAATAATTATTCAATCATATTTTCATGCATCAAACATTTTAAAAGTTCATTGTCCTAAGGTTCAGAACATAATCATCATAAAACCTAATTCAATTAAGTACTAAACAGAAAAAAATAAAATGTGAGCATCCTAAAGATTACTAACAGTCACTCCCTTTTTCTTAATGTCTTGAAGTTCCGACAATATCTGAGGATCGTCACTTTACTTGCTCTTTTATAAACAAACAAACACAATTTCGTATTACCAAAATGTTCATGTAACTGAATAAGCATTTATATAATTGCATCATGTAACATGCATATTCAGTGACATATTCCCGGGTATATCTTTGTAGTAAACTGAAGTACAAATCAATTGTATTCCAAAAGTTCCATAATTCATACACTCATTTACTATTCTAGATTTTTCATCAAAACAAACAATCGGGTCTACTTTGGATGATAATTTAGATCAAGCAAATGGAATATTTAAGCAACACTTCCTTCTAGAAAATTTTCCATCTTTTTTTAAGTTTCCATTGATTCCCTGATCATATAATTTGGTTCAATATACTGAAAGTTATACTCAAATGATCTTAGGCTGTACTTAAGCTTCAATAAAATTCTTATCTCAAATTCCAATCAGATTCTGAAATTTTTAGAGTGAGAATTAGAATTCAATATCTTCATAAAATCTGTATCCTTATGTCTCTAGTTTAATTATAATTAATAATCATCTCATTCAGAGATCTAGAGTTCAAGATATAGTCCATATACCAAAATATGTTCTGTGAAATGTTACAGTTCATACGATTAAAACAGATTCCCTCACTTTCATTCAATAAATCTTTTTCAACTTAATTTAGAAGGCTAAAAATTTTAATGTAGAGGTATTAAAATGTGTTAGGAATCAATTGGTTCAAGAACCAAGTCATTTAGAGGTCAGATGACAAAGTTATGAATCAAAGTAGTTTAAGTGTAGAAAATCATCGGACTCATGATCGTGACTTTACATGATCATGAGTTGCCAAGTTATCCAACAGAGCCACCCTCGTCACTTTAGGCATCCATAACAGCTTACTCATTTCCCCTCATCTCACGATAGTGAGTTCCAATTTTTCCAGAACTAACGCAAAATGCTTTTCCAACTTTTCTTCTCTTCTCGTAATCCTTCATTACACACTTGTACACTTACGTTCATGACTTTATTTCACTTCCAAATCATCTGAACTGATTCTCAACATAAATTAAAGTGCATGATTAGTTACAAATGGAAAAAGAAAAAATTATTCACAACTATTCATCACCTTCTACATTTGTTTACATCATTTTCTGTACTTATCACTTTACTAATTTCTCAGTTTATTCTTTATGTACACAACCAAAGCTACCCTTCTTACACATCTCATGCATGATTTTCATTTTCAATTTTTCAAACATCATCAGACTCATTTGGACTCAGTTCTACGAACACTCAAATACCAACGCATACCCAGTGAGAAACAGAGCATATATTCGTTGAGTTTCATGAATTTCTGTATCATTTTCAATCTTTTTCCCTTATCTCTAAAACATCTCAAATGCAAGGTCAAATTCAATAATCAAAAAGAAAATAGACCATTACTCACAGTTTTCATTATTTTCTACATTTTCATTCTCACTATCGGATTTATTTCTTCCCATACGAAGCTCATGACTACGTGTATTCAAGATGCATGGCCATATTTCACCATGCATGTGTACCACTTGTCATGAATATAGGACTGCCACCTTGCATAATGTTATTTGTCTATTTTTTCTAATCTAAAATACTCCAAAATTTCTAGAACAATTCCTAAAATTACCCAAAAATTTCGTAATATTACTAATAGTCTCCAAATAAAATTTTACCACCAACAATCCATAATTCAAAATTTTATAAAACAGTTTTACCCAAAAATGTCATGAATGCATGTACAATTATTTATATGTGTCAAAAATACATATTCACTTGTAAGTGAATACTTAAATATGCAAAGCATACAATGCACCACTAATTCGTCAATATTCTAACCCTTAGCACAGGGTGTTACAATTAGTGAATTAATTGTTGGTATGAAAGCATAAAAAACATGTGTATAATGGAAATGAAGAGGTTCATATGATTGTAATTGTGATTCAAAGGAGTTGAGTAATGAGTATCTAGTAAAAGTGAATGAGAATTGATTATTATGAAAGAAAATAATGCTAAAGATGAGAATGTGCATAAGATGTGGAATTTGAAAAGATACCCGGGATTGTCATTGAGCATGCATTATAAATATTCCATATACACATTTGTGCATAAAGGAATACTTATAATTGTGCAATTATGAATGTGTGTGGGCAACGTATTTATTATAAAATTTTGATGTGTAGAATAAATGTCCACATTCAGATGTTTCCAGATCTTGGAAGTAATTGCTAATTTGGAGTGTGCTATGAGTCGACCTAGATGGTTTCATTTCATTGTTTGTTCTAATTTCAATTTCTACATTGAATGACTATTGATATTATTATTATGCAATGTGAATATGATTGATGTGATTGTTTTGATTCCAAACATTGAAGGTTCGAGACTTTTAATATGTTAATGGAATATAGAAGTGCTACTTGAATGTGAATTGGGAGGAATATGTGATTTCTTATCTTGATTGTTAAATGTCAGACTTAGTTCTAAAGGAATAAATGTGAATATGCAAATGAATATAATGGTGATTCTCAACTTAAAAGTTGAATGTCAGACTAAGGTTTGATGATATGTGAAAGTAACTGATTGATCCATTGTGATTGATGCATTCCATTATATGAATGCATGAAAGATAAAGGTTGTTGCGACCGGTGTAGCCATAAAAAAAGAGCTTAAAGCTCAGATTGTGAAAAAAAAAAGAGCATAAAGCTCAAAAAGTGTATAAGAGCCAAAGGCTCACTATGTAAAATGAGCTCGGTTTCCCAACAGATATAGGGCAGTTATTAATGAGCCCGGTATCCATAATGGATACAGCACAGTTATAAGCACTCAGTCACAACGATAACAAATTGAAAGTGAGTCTCATAAGCATCACATATGCAATTGATGGGTATGATTTAAATAATTTGACTGATTTTTGTATGTGAGATATATTTCTAATGAATGTGAATTATATATGACTCCATATGATTATTAATGAATTTATGTGTATTATGTGAATATGTGTATTATATGAATATGTGTATTGTATGTGTTGTGTGATTGAGTGAGCCATCGAGGATGGTCACTCACTGAGTTTGCAAAACTCACTCAAAATTTGCAATATTTTTTCAGGCTTAGAAGAGTTACCCCATTAGGAAAACGGGAGTATAGCCACTGTATTCAAGTGAGAGATAGAAGTTAGGATCAATTCGCGTCTACATATGTAGTTCTTTGTTATGTATTCAAATATGTGCTCAGAAGTATTATAACACATTTATTTAAATATTTCTGTTTAATAATAACAAATATGGATTTCAGTGTTTTCTATCTGTAATGGGCCCTAGTGACTAAGGAAATTTAGATGATTTGTAAAATGATTGTAACCCTTATGATTGAAAAAGTTTATTAGTACAGTGGGTCTAATTTGTTTTATTGATTTTCCACATACGAGTGCATTATTTAAAAAAATATAATGAGTTTTATTGTTTGACTGCTCTAACATGCCACCTTTGTGGGGTACGCACTCGAATTTCTCTCAAGATGTCGGGTACATGTCTTACGAGAGTGGAGTGCTACAATTTGGTATTAGAGCCCAAAATTAGTATCTTACATAGGCATTTTTCAAAATATGTGTCAAGTTACATGCATTTTAGACCTGTCTTAGCTTGCAGTGGCAACTGATCCCCAGTCTAAGTCACATTTGCATTAGTCACACGCATGAGCAATTGTTAAGAGTTTGAGCTAATAGAATTAGTGAGAAAAGTGATATTGTTTAATGATATGAGAAAATGAAAATTGTGGATAAATAGAAATGACAAAATAGTGTATGCGTAAATATGACAGATAATGATTCAATGTATTTTTATTGATGGATATATTATTAAATATGACATCAATATTATACTGTAGTGATATATCCCCGAATGTGATATATATGTGATTGTATTGTCATAGATTGTTTGAGGAGAATAGGGATATAAGTAGAAATGATGAGATTAAAGTGTACAAGTAGAATGTAATGAAAACAGAAATTGTTATGATCTTAAG
>JAOQMP010000210.1:8909278-8921439 GCA_027563575.1 Erythroxylum pedicellare
ATTTTATTTTGAAAGTATATATTTTGAAGATATTTTAAATTTGAATTATTTATTTTAATAATAATAAATATGAATAATTAAATGTGAAATTAAATTAAATTATTCTTAATTCTTATTAATAATTAATCTTAAATAATTAAATGATATATATTTAGTAGATAGTCAATCATATTATAAAAAAGTGGAAACATAAATCAAAAATATATTTGTATGATTTTCATAAATTATAAAACTAAAAGAAATAAAAATATAAAATATTTTTTACTGAATTTAAAAATAAAAATAAATAGCATATTACATAAGATGAGTATGCAATTGTATTAGTAACCAAATAAAAATTGGTCTAATGCAATATAATTTCTATAGACAACCAAATAAACAATTGTTTAAATAAAAGGAACAGCCGTAGTAATGAAGAATCAAATTTCCATGTTAACATCAAATTAATATAAAACAATCCATCTAGGGAGCCTTTCGAGTCAAATGTGGTTTCAAGGTTCTATCTGCTTCCCGACATGTGCTACTACGGAAAATTCTTCGACCACTTACTACGTACTTCAAAAGTTTGGCTTTACTAATCCAGGAGCAGGAACAACAATGGTCAATTGATAGGTTGGAGAGATCCACAAGGAAGAGAAGCTCTTTGTAATTGAGAAGCTTTAAGTTAGATCAAAAATTTATCCTTTTTTTAATATGTATGAAAACGGATTGTCAGGTTATTAACTAATTTTTGACATCTATGCTTTTATTTTTTTTCATATTTTTTGATAATTATTTAGGATTGTAATGAGCTATCGTTTATTTCTTATGAGTTTGTTAAAAAGTCAATGAATCAACTTGCTCATATAATAATTAGGTCAGCTAATGCCTGATTTTAAATGGGGTATATCCTCCTTCTTTCTTGCATAACCTTTTAACTATGAATCTAAATAATATGCATTGAGCGCAGTCGTTACCTTTTTTTTTTAAAAGAACCCTGCCCTTTTCATGTTTCACACAAGGCACGGTTCAATTTTCTTCCTTGAAATGACAGTACAAAAGCGAGGCGTCCCTTCCTCTTAGACATTTGATTACAAGAACGTAAAAGGGTTAAAGACAAGACAAATATGGCAGACCAAAGCATGTTCTTTGTTGTACATTTCCTTCTTCGTAAAAGGCTTAAAGAGAAGACAACTATGGTAGACCAAAGCATGTTCTTTGTTGTACATTTCCTTCATCGTAAAAGGGTTAAAGACAAGACAAACATTGGTAGACCAAAGCATGTTCTTTGTTGTACATTTCCCTCGTCGTTCAACAAGCTTTCTCTTGCGGGCATTATCCTTATTTTCTTGGAGTTCCTTTGCGAAGAAGCATCTACGGTTTCAGCTTTATATGGTTCCAACTTTGTTTTCTTCATCCTCAACCCATTCTTAGTGTTCTTCCCAGTTCAATGCATACCTCTGCTATTAGGCTAAACACTGACTACCCACCAAGTCATTGTGTGTCCTTGCCACTGACCATTGTCTGAACCATAAATAACAGAATTTAACCTTACAAAGCTGTATCTTTGTTACCACTTTGCCCATGTCACAATCGGCATCCACATTGTTCTCTGGTTACGCCTCCTTTGCAGGATCTATGATGTTGTTGTGATCCGTGGCCAATGAGCTGGTCCCTTATGAGCGTCACCCAGCATGAACTTTATTATGTGTCTTGGATCATTCGTGAAAGGGAATAAATGATTAAATGTGGGATATTTGATTGCAATTTCATCAAAATTGCAGAGGAGTTTTCCGAAGCCGTAACGAGCTTGAATTTATTAGGACCTTCACAAGAACTCTTCACTGGTACGTGACTAATGTCTTTCCACAGTTCTCTCAATACCTAAGCTCTCTTAACAGATTAGAAAATCCGTATACTTACGAACGATATGAATAACTGCAGAAGACCTTAACTTATATATATAGTATCCGTATCGAGCTTTCCCATTATAAGCTCGATATCAGTCTGGTTCACACTAATCAGAATTTATTTTCCTCCTGGACTTTGACTCATTGACTTAGATCATTTATTAAGTCCCTTTATTATCTTTATCCAGATCAAATTATATAACTTAATTGATAAGTTATTAAAAATCGATAAAATGTAATTAATTGTTGTCCAAATTTATGAAAAATGTCTAACATTCTTTCCTTTGGACAATAATTAATTACAATATTGACTCAAGTTTGAAAACATTTTAAAAATTCGATTAAGTCACATTAATATATTGATACCATGTTTAAAAAAAACATTTGATCCAAAGATAACGAAGTCCAACATTCTGTCCTACAAGGGTTTCGACACCGAAAGATATTAGACACGTATGTCATATGTGACACAGGTCCAATATAATCATGCATATCTAATACCTTACTAATATGAATAGGAAAATGGAGTGTGAGAAACTAAGATGATACCTGTCATCTTTCGTTTGTAAGACTTGATTTCTCTAAACTTTATATTAAATTGCACATATTAAATTGCATCAGAGAAATCTTGTTTTCTCTCACTGAATGCTAAACTGTATTAGAGAAAATCTTTATGCTCTCTAACTTATTGCTTAATTGCATTAGAGAACCTTATGGGATTGAAAACTTATATCCCCCTATATCATGTTAAAAGCTCATGGATATTCTTTTGAAAAACTATATGTGTCTAAATGACATAGGTACAAGGTCAATCTGTATATATACCCAATGACCTTTTAAAATGCTTAAGATCGACACAAATCTTAAGACTTTCACATTTATTATGACTTTATACAACAACAGATATTACTGAAGATAAAAAATGACCAACTTTATGAATGAACATCATAGTGTCATAATACATCAAAAAATATACAAACATACAAAGAGCAAATATAATGATCCGTAACTAACACTGTCTAAGGACTTTAACACACCCATACTAAATACAATTTAACACACCCATACTAGATACATGTCTTCCGAACATAAGTGGGTGAAGTCCATTACTCAAAGGATCGACTAACATCTCTTCTGTCCTGATATGCTCCATCAATGTCATCTTTCTGAACCAACTCCTTAATGGTCAAGATTTGACCTCCAAATGCTTAGACCCTGTGATATTCATGTTGTTGTTACTAAACAACAGCAGCAAGATTATCACAGTACAATCGAATGAGTCTAGCTACTGAATCTATCACAGAAAATTCAGAAATTAAGTTTCTGAACCAAATCGCCTATGTACCAGCCCCATTGCTTGCAACAAACCCTGTATGCATAGTCAAGGAAAATCCCAGTGTCTACTTGACACTCTTCCACGATACTGTACCATTTTCCAACATAAAAATGTAACTGGAAGTGGAATTGCGATCATCCGAACACATAGCAAAATCGAAGTCTATATATCCTGTGAGGTTTAAATCGTTAAGCCTCCTGTATGTCAACATATAACCCTTGGTATCCTTTAGGTACCTCAACATTCGCTTAACTGCATTCCAGTGATCTACACCTGGATTAGTCAGATATTGACCTAACAATTCAACAGCAAATGCAATGTTTGATCTAGTACACACCTGAGCATACATCAAGCTATCAACTGCTTTAGAATACGGAATATTTCCCATAGCCTCTCTCTCAACTTAATTCTTTGGACACTATGCTAAAGACAATCTCTCACCATGAGAGATAGGTGCTACAACAAGTTTACAGTCAGCCATATTAAACCTGTGTAACACTCGATTAATGAATACACTTTGTGAAAGGCCTAATAAATGTTGATATTTGTCCCAATGAATCTTTATACCTAGGATTAAAGATGCTTCACCAAGGTCCTTCATGTCAAAATGCTTGGCCAAAAGTTGCTTAATTTCATGCAATATATTCAAGTCGTTTGAAGCGAGCAATATATCATCCACATACAATAGTAGGAAGATGACTTTGCTCCCCCTGACCTTGTAATAAAAGCATCTTTCAACTTTGTTTTCCACAAAGCCAAAAGAGGTCAAAACCTCATCAAACTTCAGGTACCACTGTCTGAAAGCTTGTTTCAAAATGTATATTGATTTGGTTAATTTGCAAACTTTGTTAGTTGCTCTTTAATCCTTAAATCCTTCAAGTTGCTCCATATCAACCTCCTCATAAAAGTCACCATTCAAGAAAGCAGTTTTAACATCCATATGATGTAGCTCCATGTCATAATGAGCTACTATTGCCTTAATTACTCTAAATGGGTCCTTCGAGAATACAAGATAGAAGGCAACATTGAAGTAAACTCCTTTTCTCTAATTGAACCCCTATGGCAATCGAGCCTTGAACCACTCAACTTCACCTTGAATGTTCTTCTTGGTCTTAAATAGTCATTTGCAACTGACGCATCTGCAATGTTGAGGCAAATCAACCAATTACCATATCTTATTATGTAAGATAGATCACATCTCATTCTTCATTACTTCCTACCATAAGTTTGCATGAGGTCCAAAAATGACTTCTGTAAAAGTAACTAGATCTATCATATGTCCTATATCGTAGTCTTGTTCAACTAAATAGATTATGTAATCAGATGAGATAGCAAGTCATCTCTCTCTAATGGATCTACGCAACTACAATGGTTCTTGTACCTGAGGAACCTATTCTTATATAGGTATAGATTCCTGTTCCTGCACGGGTATGATACTCAAACCTTGATCCACTTGATTTGACTATATGAGTAGCAGATATGAAACAATTGTAGTATATGTCCTGCTATCAGTCGAATGATAAGAGAGTCCACCCTCATCATGGACATCATATTCTAAAAACTTGGCCATTTGTGATTCCACTATTCTAGCCCCTCCTTCTATATAGTAAAATCTGTAACCTTTAGAGTGGTTGAGATAACCCACTAAATAACAACGTATAGAACGAGGTTACAATTTGCTTTCATTATGATTATATAATCGTACCTCAGCAGGGCAGCTTTAAACACGAATATGTCTAAGGCTTGGCTTCCACCCTTTCTAAAGCTCAAAAGGTGACTTAGGCAATAATTTGCTTGAGATTCTATTTAAAATACATAATGTCGTTTTAATGATCTTATCCCAAAGGTAATCGGATAGGTTAATCCTGCTTTACATTGACCTCATCACGTCCTTTAGGCTGCGATTATGCCTTTCATCCATACTATTTTGCTTAGGACTACCTAGCATAGTGAATTAAGTCACTATCCTAACTGATTATAAATACCTGACAAAGGGACCCTTTTCTTATCCTATAACACCATATCTATCACAGTACTCTCCTCCTCGATCAGATCTGACAATTTTTATTGATCTTCCCAATTGGTTCTTAACCTCAGTCTTGAAGACCTTGAATATATCAAAAACTTCAGACTTTTCCTTAAGTAAGAACACATAACCCTAATGGGAATAATCATCTGTAAATGTCAAAAAATATCAAGAATTGCATAACGTAGCTGTATAAGGTCCAATTATGTCTATATGTATAAGGTTTAACAAGCTAGAAGCATGAGTTGACCTTTTCTTCTTTATCTTGGTCAACTTACCTCTGCATTAGTCAACACATGTTTTCAGATCAACGAAGTCTAGAGTTGGGAGAATGTTTTCCTTTATTAATCTCTCAACCTTTTCTCTAAAAATGTGGCCCAAACATTTATGCCACCATATATGTGACATTTCTTTTATTAGGGGTCTTTTACGAGTCACAGGTTCAATAATATAAGAAAGAGCATATATTTTATTAGGGATAAGACACATTATATATATAAATCGTAGGATAAGAAAACATTTATGATATGTTTTACATTGATAGATATATTCACAAATGAAGTATCAAATACAAAACGATAACCCTCTTTATCCAAAACTAACAAAAAGATCAGATTTCATCTAAAAGACGATATATAAAATATGTCTTGTAAAACCAGTATAAACCCCATATCGAGGTTCAAATCTACTTCCCCTAAATACAAAACATCTACTTCTTCATTATTTTGGACCGTTAGCTTCTCTTCTCCTTTAATCGGCCTTCTCATGGATCTGAACCCTTGTATCATGAAAGCAAAATGATTAAATGCTCCACTATCTAGCCACTAAGAACTTGATGTGGCTATAGCTAAATTGGATTCATAAATCATATAGGCTGAGGGGTTACCTGACAGTTCTTGTTTGACTTTCTAGACTTTATACTTCTCACAGTTAGATTTCCTATGCCCCTTCTTCTCGCAAAATAAGAACCTTATGTTCTTCAAGTCATGTGGACCCTTGGTAATGCTAGACTGTCCAGTTTAAATATTCGAAGAGGGTTTGGATTTCTTACCCTTAACCTTTTAGGGCTTAGCCTTCCCCTTGCCTTTTGTTGCATATAAGGCTGCATGAGGAGTGCTCTTCAACTTCTCCTCTATTGCAACACATCATGAAATCAGGACATTGATATCCCAAGCGTCATCCTGGGAAATATATGAAGTTACCAGTTTATCAAACTCTTGCAGAAGAGTATTAAAGGTTTGGTGCATTACCAATGTATTAGGAATGGGAACATCCAGCACCTTCACCTTACTCTGAAGGTAGACAATCCTTATAATGTATTCCCTGACACATCCTTCTCTTATATACCTCATAGGGAATATATCCTTAACTAAGGTACTCAGTTTAACATTAGAGGAGACCTTGTACCTTTGGGAAACATTATCCATATACTCCTTTGCTATGGCGGTGTCCAATAGTCCACTCAGCAGATGATCTGGGATTGACCTCTAGTCAAATAGCACATCCTGTTTAACCGCTTCCAGATTACAAAGGCCGCCTTATCAACTTCCGAGCTAATGTTTGTACGTAGAGAGGGTCTCTTTATTAGCATAGCCATGTTGATGACCACCGTCTCCAAGACAAACTCGACATCCTTCTTCTACTTCTTGAAATTGAAATCATTTAGGGTTTCAATGGTGATAACATTGTTGTTGACAGAAAATGTGACTACAAAAGGACAATACATAGATCAACACAAATGCAGGATAACAAAGATTCTCAAAGCGTTAAAGCAATATCTATACCGAGAATCTAATCACACATACTATGAAATGCCTATAAGCTGAATACATATTAGATGCAATTAGACCTCCACATATAAGTGATCATAGTACAAACCATCAACTCTCATGACACAACCACCTATGGGTGAATAGATCATTCAAGCAATGACTTTCCTCCTTCTAGCCTTTATTCACATCTTAAAATTTCATGTAAGGTTAACACCTGTGGGCAGAATAACCAAATATGAGACTAGAGATATCCCCCAATATGTAGACAGAACAATCCAAATATTGACTTAAAAGGCCATTGTGGTGATTACTATCTTATCAATACTAAAAAAGTTCACAAACACAGGGGATACATCTTTATGTTATCCTCACACTCTATATGGGCATATAGTATATGAAAATGTAACATGAATAAATGCAAAATGCGAATACATAGTCAAATTATCACATATTTGTGCTGCGTACATTCTTTGAAAACTTTATTTGAGACTTTCGTAATGAAAAATCTCAATTAGAGCGACTAGCTTTCACTTGTGAACACTGAACTAATGACATGAGACATTAAATGAAACCACCATTTTAATTAATCCAAAAAATTAAAAATTCACTTAAAAAATTCTCCTAATCAGAATGCTGACCCAAAATGGACCCAGGGCACCTTTACAGGAATTTTGAAAATTTTTCCTTTTCTTTTTTTTTGTTTGCTGACGTCATGTCAGCATATCGTTGTGCACTAACGTCAGTGAGACGTCACTGTGACATCAGGATGTGTGTGCACACCACGAGTGCATGGCAGATGCGCCTCGTGAAGTGTCAGGCTTATGCATTGCATTCGCATCAATATGCTTAAACAATATTGACGCGTGTAGCTCACATGCAAATGCGCTGATATTGTATGGCAAGTATATCACACGTGCCAACCACGCGTCCACACCCTTACATGCCATATGTGGAGATAGCTAGCTAGTGGGTGTGATGCACACGCTTGTCCCGACGCCACCCATGGGAGTTCATACTAGCTGAACCGCCTCAAGGGCAGTACTGTAGTGCCATCGAGAACTTGTAACACATGCACCTGACGATCTTCCACCTCCGACGGTCCCAAGCAATTTTTGACAAGATTTTATCAGTTTTTTGCATTCTATGGCTCGTTTTTGACCCATTTCTCACAGTTAACCATATGTACACCACTTTCACACATCAATTCATTTGAAAAAACTCAAAAATGTATAAAAAAAACTATCAAAAACCTTAAAGGATAGAAATCAAAAAACCTTCGTTTTTAACTACCTGATCACGTAATAGAAATCGAAAAACCTTCGTTTTTAACTACCTGATCACGTAACCTTTCTAATACCACGTGTAACAAGTAGCATGAACCTTATTGTCCCAGATCATTTGTGAAAGTGAAAAATGAAGTAAATGTGGAATACTTAATTTTGGCTCCATGAAAAGTTCGGAGGAGCTTTCTAAGGACGTAACGAGCTAGAATTCACCGGGACCTTCATAAGAACTCTTCACCAACATGTGGTTAATGCATTTCTACAGTTTTCTTAGTACGTAAACGGGTTAGAGAAACTGTATGCTTACGAATAATATAAACAACTGTAGAAGATCTTAACCTATATATATAGCTTCCATATCGAACTTTCCCATCACAAGCCCGATATTGATTTGGTCCACACTAATTAGGATCTATTTTCCTCCTGAACTTTGACCCATTGACTTAGATCATTTATTGGGTCACTTTATTATATTTATCTGAATCAAATTATATAACTTAACTGATAAGTTATTGAAAATTGATAAATGCAATTAATTGTTGTCCACATTTATGAAAAATGTTTGACATTCACTACTTCTTCGCTACTTTCTCGACCAACCTCACTTTGGTTGTCAATGAGTACTATGGCATGTCTCGCAACCAAGACTACGAGGTACACAACTCCACTTTGGTTAACTTGATTGAAGTTACCTGATTGTTATTAATTTGACAAAAATAAAGCTTAAAAATGTGTTTTAAAGATCTGTCTAATACTAATTAAGGCATTACTAATTAGGCTTTGTTTTCATTTTATGATAATTAAAATCAAATTGTATGCCGCTTTAAATTTAATTTTATGGAAAAACATTATACATTCCTCCCCTGTTTATTTTGTGTTTTATGGGAAAATCAATCTACACGCATCCTACGTGTTTTATTTGCTTTTGAAATAGCTTTTTGATATTTCTGGAAATATGATGCACACTTCCTCGTCATTCTGGAACCTAAATAATTTTTGCCTCATGTATTAATTCTTTCTAAAAAGCTTAGGTGTTTGAAGATCATAATCTGTGCATGTTCCCCTAGCTTAGATTTTATGAATAGTTAGATTAAAGAATCAGAATGCAAATTTCTTTAGTTTATGTTTTTGGAGAACTTAAGGCTTGAAAATTGTATGGCAATTCCGAGATTGAAGGTTCTAAAACTTGATTGAATTTTTTGGAAATTGCATTTTGTGGTGTTAGTTTTTTTTTTTTACGTTATGGGTTGCCGGCAATTGTAGTGTTAAACATTGGTGAACCAATGGCAATTGATGAAATCACCCTTCAGGAAGAGGCAAAATAACCTCAAATGTGATGAAATTGTGGCTACGAAAGAGAAAAACCACCAGTAAGAGGGGAAGCAGGTAGCGACAAGATCAAAAGTAGAGGGTGACAACACTAGGAAGAAGGAGCTAGCTAGGAAAACTAAAAAACCCTAGATAGTGGGAAACAATGCTCATGCGTTGTCCTACAAGGGACTCATGTTTGCCTAAGTCATGCAAGTCAACCCTAAACATAAAGTTCTAGCACGTGTCAAACAGTCCCACTCAGTTTTATTTTTAGTCTTATGTGTTTGAAGCCTTCCTTAAAAAAAAAGTATAAATTTTATACTATCGTTGAAACTAAAACATGTAGAAAGTTCGTGGCTAAAGGCCAATAATCATATTTACATATACAATAGGTCACTAAGTATGGAAAAGCATCAATCGACAAGATAGGAACAAAAAAAAAACAACTATAAACACCATTTATGTTTCATCTCGATAGAAAGGTTATGTTGAATGTCATGGGCTAATACGTAAGGTCTAATTTGGTTAACAATGCACTCGGCTAGTTAGTGACGAAACCAAAAATTTAAAGTGAAAGGGTTCAAAATTTTAAATTTTTAAAATTTTGATAGACCCAATACACTATTGGCCTCTAAATAATTTTGTTCTTATATGTGTATATATATAATTTTTTAAAATTTTGGAGGACCCAGTGTACCAATGGGCCCCATGTATCTCCGCCACTAGCTGGTATTTCTTTATTTTCCCTCTAGTGAATTGTCTCTGATTTTGTTCTCTCCAAATATTATAGATGGTGATGGTGTAAGTTACCTAACAAATAGGGGAATTAGGACTATCAAGCTTGGCATTCCTGACAATCCAATTCAGCACCTGCTTCCATTGATATCCACTGCTATGAAGTGGTAACAAATGAAGCATTCTACTCCATATGGATTTGGAGAAACTACACTGGAAGAAGAGAAGCTCATGGTCTTCCAAAGCTTGATTGCATAATAGACATAAATCATCATCACTACCATGCCATTGGTTCTTTGTTCTAAGTCTATTTTTAATAACAAGCCAAGTAATAAAAGTCACCTTAGGATATATAGAGTTTGTCCATAAAATGTCAAACCAAGGAACCACCATATTGTGATTAATGAACAATTTATAACAAGATTTGTTAGAGAAAAGACCATTGGAATTCAAAGTCTAGATGATGCCACCCTCACTGTGGCCTGTGTTTAGTGACGGAGCCAAGAATTTAAAATAAGAGGGTCTAAATATTTAATTTTTTTAAATTTTGGGGGGCCTAATACACCACTGAACCTCAAATAACTCCATCCTTATATATATATATATATTAAAAATTAAAAATATTTCATTTTTTAAATTTTGTGAGGCCCAGTGGTATGGTTCCGTCCCTGCCTGTGTTCAAGGTAGGGAGATGATCAACCAGAGATTGAAAGCCTCTAAATGTTCCGTGCCAATTCTCGCGTACAATCAATGAAGCAACTCTTAGATTAAGTGGCAACCTATTTTTGAGGAGCTGAAAGTTGTTCGATTGAATTAAAGGACTGATATTCGACCAATTATCAAACCAAATCTATGTCCTCTCTCCACTCCCAATTCAATGCTTAATACAATGATAGGTAAGGTTCCGTAGTTTCATAATTTGCATAACAATCCATGATCCTTCTTTTGAAAAATCAATTTGCCATATGTTTGTATCCTTAAGATAAAATTCATTTACCTATTTGGTATAGAGGGCTCTACGATCAGTAATTAATCGCCATATCCTTTTACACATTAACACCTTTTGCATATGGGAGATGGAAGTGGTACCAAGCCCTACAAATTTCTTTGGTGTATTAACCTCACACCATTTGAGTTTAGCTTTCTTCGAATCATCAAGCTTCCTAACCCATAGGAAAATTTTCATGACTCTGTCCATCTCTTTTATGGCCTATCCAATTTGGGAGGTCCAGTAAATGTGCATACTTGAGAGAACATAAATGATAAATGTAAGTCTACCTATATAAGATAAAAACCGATTCTGCCATGCTAACACTTGAGATTTGAGCCTTTCAATTAATGGTAGGCAGTCAGCATATTTCAGCTTAGCACACGTAACAGGAATGCCCAAATAGAAAAATGGAAAAGTCTGAATATTTAGTCCAGTGAGAGTTCATATAGCAATCGGATTACTCATGTCAGCAGATATGTAAAGGTGGCTCTTTGCATAGTTAAGTTTCAATCCTAACCAGCAAGAAAAAATGTCTAGCACTTGCATTAACATTGTGACAGTATGAGGATCACCTCCACACATTAAGATCAGGTCGTCTACGTATATAAGCTGTGTCAAATTGACAGTTTGACACAGAGGGTGAAATTTAAAACTATCATTCACTGAGAGTGAAATTTAAAACTATCATGACAGAGGAGAATGTTGTTTAAAAGTCGTGAGAGTCCTTCTGTGCAGAGGTAAACATATAGGGGGATAAAGGGTCCCCTGTCTTATTCCCTTAGAGGTTTTAAACATCGTTGAAGGTACACTGTTAATAA
>JAOQMP010000210.1:8925044-8951415 GCA_027563575.1 Erythroxylum pedicellare
ACATTGATGATAATGTGTATATATAAAGTAAGGAGAGTGGTTAAAGGTTGTAAATAAAAAAAGGAGTTAATATTGATGTAACCTTTTCGCAATAGCTATGCTTAAATCTATAAGGATCTTATTGGCTATAGTCAGATATTATGATTAAGAAATCTGACAAATAGATGTCAAAACAACATTTCCTAATAGGAATTTACTTGATGATGAGTATATGATATAATATGAAAGTTTGAATCAAAGAGATTTTCTAATCAAGTAAGTTACAAAAATCATTTATGGAGTTAAGTAAGTGTCATAGAGTTGGAACATTTTCTTTAATGAAACAATCAAAGAGTTTGATTTTATAAAAAATGTGGACAAATAATGTGATTATAAAAAGGTTAGTGGGAGTGTATTCACCTTTCTAGTTATATATGTGGATGAAATATTGCTGATTGGAAATAACATATCGATGTGTCAATTTGTGAAGATTTATCTTTTCAAGAACTTCTTTATGAAGGATATAAGAGAAGAAGGCTATATTATAGGAATAAAGATCTATACGGATAAATAAAATAGGTAGCTTGGCTTATCTTAATTTATGTACATGGATAAAGTGCTAAAGAGGTTTAGTATAGAGAATTCTAAAAGGGGATCCTTACGCATATCATATGGAATTTGTCTCATAGAAAATGTGTCCAAAGACATAAGAAGAGAGAGATAAAATAAATTATGTTCCATATGCTTCGACAATTGGATCAATCATATATGTGAAACTAAAGAGAGAGAGAAAATAAATTGTGTTTCATATGCTTCAACAATTGGATCAATCATAGATGTGAAACTAAGTAATAGATCAAATATCTCTTATACTTTGAGTGTAACGAATAGTTTAAAGTCAATCTTGGTAATGGTCATTAAACAACTATGAAAAGCATTGTAAAGTACTTGAAAAGGACTAAAGATGTTTTCTTAGTCTACGAAAGAGTTAAACTAAGAGTTTAGGGGTATTCAACTAGTTTTCAATTTAATCTAGATATTAGAAAATAAAAATCAAAGTACATCTTCATTTTGAATGGTGGTAAGATATATTAGAAGAGTTCCATATAACCAACCATTGTTTACTCTACGAACAAAGTTGAGTACATTTCAATGTTAGAGGTGACAAAGGAAACAATTTAGATAAAGAAGTTTATCATCAAACTTAGAGTAGTCCTAGCATTATTGAGTCAATAGTATTGTATTGTGACAATAATGGCGCCATTGAATAGACAAAGGAACCAAGGTCTCACAGATGGTCCAACCATGTGTTTATAAAGTTTCACTTGATCGAAGAGATTATAGATTGAAACTTTAGAGCAAGATTTTACTGAAAGGAATCTTGCAAATCCCTTCACTAAGTTGTTGTCTTAAAAGAGGCATAATCAATATACGAATGGTTATAGTAATGCAAGTGAAAGATAGTTTAATTTCGTGTAATCAATATATGGGTAATTTCGTGTAATCAATATATGGGTTGCAATTTTATGTATAACATTGTTATTTTAATTAATAAAGGCAATCTTTATCTTTACATGTTTTGTTTATTATATTTTATGTTTTAATAATAACGATAAAATCTTTGTAATAATTACTATGAATTTGAAATTATAATGAGATCATAATAATGAGATTTAATTTGTATTTATGTTTTTTTGTTCAATCCCCAATGAACAAGGCTCCCGGCTTTGTAAGAGTCAGTGGAGATTATCAATTGTACGCAACCTTCCCTTTGTATTTTACAAAGAGGTTGCTTCCATGACTCAAACCTATGACTTTCTGATTACAAAGGAATAACCTTATTAGTTGCTCCAGGGCTTAGCTTCTTAATTTATATTTATGTTTATTCCTAAATTTTCCTAGTTGTAGATTTGTTAAGAAAAAATATTGATGGAATAGTAAAACTTGCACACATTCTTTTTTTCTTATGATGAAAATAATTGATTTCATAAATTAAAACATAAAGATACTTAAATAAACTTATGGGTGATTATTATAGAATAAATTCACCAAACTAACTCTATTATATGGATCTTAAATAGAATATTACTTATGTATCTATAGATTTCCTCATTATGATGGTTATAAAATTAATCCCTAGACTTAGATTACCAAAGTATCTCATGTGGTAATTACAATGTTTTGATTCTTCTTATAACATATTCTATTTAAGGTGGTTAAATTGGTAGTGCTTGGATAGATTATAAACTATATAAAAATAGTTGAGTAAGTTAATAAAAGATTTGTCACTTTAAAGTAATTAAAGAGATTCTTGATTAGAAGTGATTTAAGTAATTATATAGCTAGAATGAATTGAGATTTGAAAAGGTGTTTTAAATATCAATTATAAATCAATTACTAATTAACAAATAAAATATGATTAGATTTAAAAGAGTAGACAGTAAATCCATACTTTATATTCAGTTAGAACATTGAATGATGAAATGATTAAATTATACATCATAATCATGTATATACAGGTTGAATCAAACCACTTTGACATTCTTGGGAGATCATGATATGTTATTAGATATTATTTTTTTATTTTTGATTATAAATCATTTAATTAAAAATTAAAGATAAATTAAAAGTTTTAATCTGTTTAATTATAATTATGAATTATAATGTTAACATATTAGAAATCCAATAAGTCACATATAAAATAATAGTTAAAAAGAAAAAAGTTGATTTAAATTAAATTGAACTTAATTGAAAAGTTTGAAGATAAGATATTTAATTTTATTTAATTGAAAAGTTTGAAGATAAAAATATGTAATTTTATTAAAATTAAATATTATAATTATAATTATAATTTAATTTTATGCAAGAAACTGTTCTGCTTTTCTCTATAAATATCTTCACCTCTCAAGAAGTTTAAGTGCTCTATTATTTAATACTATTAGAGAATAGACGTAAGATGACAGTCTAACAGCTCATAAAGAAGTTTCCATAGGAATTCAAAATTATGTTTTATGATTTATGTTTTTTGAATTATTCAATTATTTAAGAAAGAAACTCTTTTATTTTCCTCTATAAATACCTTCACCTCTCAAAATATTTAAATGCTCTATTAATTTAATACTGTTAGAGAATGGACGTATAAAGTCTGACAATTCGTAAAGAAGTTTTTATAGAAATTCAAAATTATCTCTTATGATTCATATTTTTTGAATTATTCAATTATTAAAATCTAATTAAAAATATAAAAACATGTATTTTATTGTTTGCACTCGTGATATTCACATTTAATTTTCCCAACCTTCTCCTCTTCGAATGTACGAGTAATCATATGGGTTAATCGATTGAAGAGAGTTATACTATACTCACCAACTATAATTGGGTGTTTGATTGATTGGAATCCCTATTTCATTTTTGATACATTGTTAATAATTAGATATTTCTTTGCTTATTTGAAAAAAACATAGAAAGCATATAATTAATAAATTTACTCGTAAGTTTACGGAGAATAAGTAAACTGATCATCAACCTATCTTTATCTATTTTAAGTAGATTGATAATAAAAATAAGAATTTATTGGATAAAAATATTTTTAAAAAATTTACATAATTATTTCGTTTTAATAATAATAATAAGAAAAAGAAAAAAAGAAAATTAATAATAATAATAAATTTAACAGTGATTAACAGTAGAAATAAAGTCTGACTTCAAAAGCCTGTAATGTCCTCAAAATTGTGGGACGGCTGATTCAGGATTCTTTGGGCACGCTTGAAGTTGACTACGATGCCTTAAGCATTCGTGTTGACTTTTCATATTACCGTAATGCCCTGATGTTGGAACAAAACTTCGCCTAATACAAGGATGCTTTCGTCAGTTTTCAACTGAAAACCTCACCGCAAAGGATTCTGGTTCTTGTGTGTCTACTAACCCTAATGAGGTGTCATCCGTCGGAGACTTAGGGGAGATTCGAGAGGCTCTTACAAGTTTCAATTGCAAGTAAGTGTTGTTGTTTCTTTTATCTTCTCTTCTCTTCTGCTCATCCAATCAATTTGCTAATGGTGTGCTTCTGTCTGGTACTTCAGGACAAGTTCTCTGTTCCACAGAAATCAACAAGGAACAAAGACCAAATGTATGTTTTGGATTCTCCCCGCTTCTAGTTTAACACACCGCTTCTAATCAACAAGGAACACAAAAAACTTATAATGTCTATACTAACAGCTCCCTATATAGGATTAATGACTGTATAGGATTAATGACTAGTCCTTACGCGATGCCGTAATTCTCAGGTGAAAAGAATATGTGCTTTGTCAGACTTGTCCCTCATTTTATCCTGAAATTTCAGAGTTTCTGAGAATATGCTTGTTCATTTTCCCGTTTCTCTTCAACTTGTTTGCCAAGAGCCATTACATTACTGTACAGAAGTTTTAATAAAGAAATTTCTAAGTGGATTGGGTAAATGCTAACATTTAATATTTAGCCATCATTTGGAAGATTCTGTCAGTGACGGTGTTAGCAGAGGTGGCTATTGTTCTATCCTTGTAACAAACTATTGATTAGAGAATTTTTCTGTCTGTCTCAGAATTTGAGGCAAAGACATGGTCGATGCAGTTGTCTCTGTATTCTTGGAGAGGTTGTTGAACACTCTGATAGATGAGGGCCGCACAATTTTTAATGAATTAAGAGAACCATTTGAAAAGTTGCAGAGTGAGCTTCAACTAATGCAATCCTTCCTCAAAGATGCGGACAAACAAAAGAGGAAGAACAAGATTCTTTGTACGATTATGGGCAATTTGCGAGAGCTGATTTATGAAGCTGAAGATATACTAGCAGACTGTCAACTTCGGTCAAGGGAGGAGAGCAGTTGGTTTATGTGTATCTATCCTCCGAAAATTCAATTCCAGTATCGAACTGGAAAGCGACTCAAGGAAATAAATGAAAAAATTAGTAACATTAAGCAGAACATCATGACTTATCTTGGCCCTTCAATCATTAGAGGAATGAGTAGAACTGATTCTCGCAATGACCAAATGCCTAGATGGAGCTCTCCAGTCTATGACCATACTCAAGTGGTTGGACTGGAAGGTGACAAGAAAAAGATTAAAGGTTGGCTTTTTGAAGCTGATTATGGCATGTTATCCATTGGGGTTGTTGGAATGGGTGGATTGGGGAAGACCACCATTGCTCAAGAGGTCTTCAATGACAGAGACATAGAAGATCACTTTGAGAGGAGAATGTGGGTATCAGTTTCTGAAACATTTGACGAAAAACAAATAATGAGAAGCATCCTCAGGAGCTTGGGAGATGCAAGCGTAGGAGATGAGCAAGGTGAATTGCTGAGAAAGATATACCAGTATCTTCTAGGTAAGAGGTACTTGATTGTGATGGATGATGTCTGGAGCCTACAAGGAGGTTGGTGGACTAGGATCTATGAAGGTTTGCCCAAGAGTAACGGAAGTAGCATAATCATAACTACAAGAAATGAGGAAGTTGCAAAGAAGATGAGAGTCCCTGAATCAAGAATCCACAAACCTAATTTCCTTAGTGACAGTGATAGTTGGTTACTCTTCAGAAAGATAGCATTTGCGGCAAATGGTGGTGAGTGCACATACCCTGAGCTAGAAACGGTTGGGAATGAAATTGTACAGAAGTGTAAAGGTCTTCCATTGGCAATCAAGGCAATTGGAGGACTCTTGCTCTATAAACCTTATTACCATGACTGGAGACGAATTACGGATAACTTTCGAGATGAATTGGCAGAAAATGATGACTCAGTGATGGCTTCCCTCCAATTGAGTTATGATGAGCTCCCTCCATACCTCAAGTCTTGCTTCCTCAGTTTCTCCATTTTCCCAGAAGACTGTGTCATAACAAAAGAACAATTGGTTCATTGGTGGATTGGTGAGGGATTTGTCCCATCGAGAGTTAGTAGGCCATCAACTGAAGCTGGGGAGGACTGTTTCTCTGGGTTGACAAATCGTTGTTTGTTAGAAGTGGTTGATAAAACTTACAATGGAAGTATCTACACTTGCAAAATTCATGACATGGTTCGTGATCTGGTGATCAGAATGGCTGAAGATGATTCGTTCTTTAAACTTACTGGCACTGGCTGCCGTCATTTGGGGATTAGTGGCAAGATGGAAGAAAAACAACTCACTGGAAATCAAAGGTTACGAGCATTGTTGTCCACAACAAAGACTGGTGAAGTTAACAAGGTTTCATCCAGCATTGCTTGTAGGCTTAGTGACTGCAAATACATGCGAGTTTTGGATCTTAGGAAATCCATATTTGACACGCCTCTCACAGGTCTCTTATGTCGCATTGGTTCACTCCAGCATTTAGCATACCTCAGCTTGAGCAACACGCACCCCTTAATTCAACTCCCACCATCGCTGGAGGAACTAAAAAATCTTCAGATTTTGGATGTCAGTTATTGCCACAATCTAAAAACTCTGCCACCTTATCTCATGACCTTCAAGAAGCTTAGGGTGTTAGACGTAAGCCATTGCGGTTCGCTTGAGTATTTGCCAAAAGGTTTGGGAAGGCTGTCAAATCTTGAGGTTTTGTTAGGCTTCAGACCTTCAATACCGAGTCAGATAGAGGGTTGTCGGATTACTGAATTGAGAAACTTGACTAGACTCAGAACACTAAGCTTATATTTGAACCAGGGCAAAGAGATCAATGATGAAGATGTTAATGTATTTGAAAACCTCCAGGAACTTCAATTTCTGATAATAAGTTGCTTTGACAGTCATGGTACGGATCTCATTGACAAACTTGAGAAACTCTTTCCTCCACAAGAACTCCATGAGCTGTGCCTCCAATTTTATCCAGGAAGCATTAGTCCTGCCTGGCTCAACCCCATTTCACTTCCTATGCTTAAGTACTTGTCAATTTCTTCTGGAAATCTTGAAAAAATGCACCAAAGTTTCTGGGGAGAGAATGGTGCTGTGTGGAAAATTGAAGGGATGATGCTGGAATCTATCTCGGACTTGGGAATGGAGTGGGCAATGGTGCAAAAAGCAATGCCATCTCTGAGGATTGTAAATGCTAGTTGGTGTCCCGATTTAGTGGCCTTCCCTATTGGGGATGTTGGATTTAGAGGTGGTATATGGACAAAGGCAGAGAATAGGAGGTAAGCCTGGAACCATTTCCTAGGTGATCATGGTCTCATGTTGTCGTCTCCCAACTGTAACTTGAAAATTCTTGTACTTTTATACTCTGTAATAAAATGAGATTTTATGTTCTTGTCTTGTCGTCTCCCAACTGTAACTTGAAAATTCTTGTACTTTTATACTCTGTGATAAAATGAGATTTTATGTTCTTGTCTTGTCGTCTCCCAACTGTAACTTGAAAATTCTTGTACTTTTATACTGTGTAATAAAATGAGATTTTATGTTCTTGTCTTGCAACAAAAGATTACAATGAAAATCGATAAGACTCTTTATCATTTCTCTCAAATTTCTATTAAGATGCATTAGTCTGTCCTGTATAGAATGCCAATATGGCATGGTGAGGCTACTTGGCTCCTAACATGGCATTTACGTTTTTCTCAAAATAATTTTAAAGTATTTTGTTAAACTAGAACCTAATTAGTTTA
This sequence comes from Erythroxylum pedicellare, assembly GCA_027563575.1. Lineage (NCBI taxonomy): Eukaryota > Viridiplantae > Streptophyta > Magnoliopsida > Malpighiales > Erythroxylaceae > Erythroxylum > Erythroxylum pedicellare. Next base: position 8,932,618 of record JAOQMP010000210.1, read on the forward strand.
GGAAAATAATTTAATATCATTACGCGGTAGAAAACAACTCCACGTTCTCTTGCAAACTCATATATTACTTATTTGTTACCCATCAGACTTAAAAGAAAATTCTTAATTCTAAGAACACTAAGTGCAAAGAAACGCTAATGTCCTTAACCTAAATTCCTATCCATTAATCTAATAGAAATCGATCCACATCGCGGTGCACAGGAAACTTTCGGGTTAGAGCATTGTTTGGAATTGTAACAACATCTTAAGTGGGTGTTTGGTATTTTAGCGACAGAAGAGGATTGAGGTCCCGTTGTGTTATGTTTGTTTGAAATTTATTTTTGGTTTAATCTCATTAATAATTTTTTGTGTTGTAGCGACAAAAGAAGGTCATAGTCCTTCTTTATGTAAACAGGCCGGGTTTTGGTTTTTTCCAAGTTAATTTTCAGTTTAATCTTATCATGAAATCAAATTTTGTATTCTAAGTGTTTGGTATTAGGCAACATGAGAGGGTTGAGGTCCCTTCTCACTTGACAGTTTAGGTTTAGTATGTTTTTATTTAATCTAATCATGGAATCAACACTTTTGTTTTATATTCTAATTGTTTCAAAATCAAAGAAGATTTTGGCGATCCTCCTTGTGTGGAATTGTTTATTTGTGGAAGTAACTGATTCCCTTTTATAAAAACATTAAATTGCTTTGGTTATATTAAAAACTCACATTCATAATAGGCAATTTAATATTTGAGGAATATGATATGTAGGTTTTTATATGGGACCTCATTGTAAGTAACAAATATTTCTACACGTCTTTTGATCTTCTAATACTTGGTTTAACTAGTTTTTTTGTGTGTGTGTGCATAATTTAGCTATAGTTAATATAGTATGACCTCAACTAATTTGTTAAATCACATATGCCATTTCAACTAACTGTTATTAGATTGAGTTTATAAAAGAATTATTGTTAAAACATTTCTAATGAGTAATGATACTTTGATACTTGTTTTGTTATATAGTTTGTGACATGCAATGATCCTTTTAGAGCCAGCTACTTACATGCTTTGTTATATGCATTGGTCCTTTTGAATCCAACTACTTACGTTCTTTATTACATGCTTTGTAGACTGACAATCAATGAGAAATTCAACATTAGGCTATTCGGTGGTGGGCATTTCATACAAGGAGGCATTGCTCAATATAATAGTCCTAACATATAGACATTTAACAATGTAGGCTTGGTCTATATTAACCCTGTAAAGGTTTACGTAAATGGGGATATTATTGAGTTATAAGAACATAATAAGTGCATGGTATTTGATTTCATATATAAGCTTAAATGATGGTTTGAAGAAATTAGAGTCCAGCTAAAGTGCTCTTGAATTGATTAAGTTGTTAGGGACATGTGAGATTATAGATGTGTACTTAAAGAATGTAGATAATCCAGTGGTTGTATTACAAATAGCGAAGTGGCATAAAAGTTGGCATGAATAGGTGCCCACATGAATGAAGATATTAAGGACGTAGACATTTTGAGTGAAATTGCTAAGGATAGGGATATAATGCCTAAAGATATTGAAAAGGATATGGATGAGGTAAAGAATCATATTGAAAATGATATGATTAAAGTTAAAAACAATGTAAGGGATACAATAGATGCTAATAAAGATGCAACTATTTATGCAAATGTAAGTATCAATATAGATGGAACTAGTGATGATGAAAATGTAGATGCAAATAATACAAAACATGATAATATCAGTAATGAGCAACATAAAGAAGATGTAGATTCAAATGATGAGCAAGAAGAGTAATAAAACACTTTTTCATAAGGAAGATATAGAAGCAAAGTTTATTATTAATGTTTATGCTTGTCATCAAATGTATACAGACTCATCAAATCCTGAAGGTTTTCTAAATAATGAGTAATGCTGAAAAGCCAGATGTTATTTTGAGAAGACTTAATCGCATAAAAGGCATGTTCTTAGAGTGGTAGAAGCATACTGGATACTGGGAAAGATGTTTGAAAATACCAAGCATTTCAAAGATGTAGTGATTGACTATGCAATTGTAATAGGCTTTAATGTGAAACTAAAAAAGAATTGAGTCTAGAAGGATTAGGTATGGAAAAAAAAACCCTGGTTGTCTATTTTAATTATATGCATCATCTGACATAAGAAAAAAATGTTTGAAACTAAAAATATACAAGTCAGGGAAAAGGTGTAACCCAACAAACAAATATCATCGAATGACTTTGACCTACATTATGAGGCATTTTAAGGAAAAGAGGAAAAGATCCTTAACAAACCAAGCATCAAAGTTAAAAAGAATATTGAATAATCTAGGGAGAAATTTAATTTTTTTTGTGAACTTAAATAAGTGCAAATATGCTAGAAGAAAAGTATTAAAAGTAAAGCAAAAGGAACAACACATACAATACGAAAAATTGAATGGTTATATCACTAAATTAACGGATAGAAATGCAAGGTCCAAAATTGAGCCACAACTTAAAAGAATTCAATAGGGAAATAAACTAGTCTTTAAAAGAATGTATGTATTTTTCCATATAATGAAACATGGGTGGAAGAAGTTAAGACTTATCATTGGTATGGGTGGTTGCTTCTTGAAAATTAAGTATCAGGGGAAACTTCTTAGTGTAACAAGGATTTGGCAATCATGGAGTTTGAGAATTCTAAAAATTACACTTAGTTTATTAAGCAATTTCCATGGACTTGGAGCTAGGATATGGTTATAAAATTACAATGATTTGATATATCTCAAAGGTATTTTATTATGTATAATATATATAAGTTATGTAATATCCCATGTTCGGGGCTAGGCCCCATAATTATGAACTGAACGTACTGAGAGCAATTAGGGTGCAATGCATGCTCATAGATCATTATATTTTCACACACGTGAATATTTATTGTTGGCATATTTAAAATAATTGTTCATGTATTCATTGACATTTTTGGGTATAATTAACTGAATAATGCAATTTAAAATGTAAACTGTGACGTATTGATAGTAAAAATAGATTTGGAGACTGTGAGTATTATTTTGAAAATTTTGGTGAATTTTAGGAATTTCTAAAATTTAGAGTATTTTGGACTAGAAAAAAATATAGAAATATAGACCAATCATAGCGTGACATATGGCAGTATAGCACAGTGACATAAGTATTACATGCACAAGGACATGTGGTTACGTGTTTTGGACAAAAGATTTTCCTGCAGCTTGTGTTGTTCTTCATTTGGTTTTGATTTTCACCGTATACATCAACGCCAAAATCCTTTTTAATTCATTAATCACTGAAACATCTGATATTTGATGCAACTTAACAGTCCAGAGATTGGTATGTTTCATTTATCTTTGCTTTTCCCTCTATTAACCAAAACCTTTTCTTCAAGCTCACTGTTAGGTTTTTGCTGAAACATCAAGTAAGTTATGTCTTGAGTTTTACTGAGTTTTGTAAGTAATTTTGATGATGTTTTACTGTATAAACGAATACATGCATGAGAAATTTACTAGTGGAATTTCAGTGTATGAATAAGCTAAATGAGGAATTGAATTTATTACTAAATTAGGATAACAACAACTGTATCTGAAAGTGCTAAACACATCTGAATTGGATTTGTGTTGTGAAATTGATGTTGAATGGAAATAGGATATGTTTTAGCTTGAAATGAGTTATGGAAGAGTGCTGGAAAACCGATTACATATTCTGTTCTAGTTTAGAGAAAACCGTACATGGATGTGTTTACTGTTCATACGTGAATGTGTGGAGTGTTTTTAAAGATGGATATAAATGCGTTTAATGATTTTAAATGAAGATTTTGATGAGGTCGTAGAATAGAGTTGATGAAATGATAAGTTTTTGATGAAATGAAAGTATGGAAAAATGAAAAAATGCATCAGATGAAATAGATAGAAACAAAATACAGTAGTGAGAAGAAGAGAAATAAATGGTGAAGAAGACTGCGACATCGTTTAAGAAGGTCGTAAATTGCAGGTGTTGGGCAAAACTTGCGATCGTGCAGATGCACGATCGCGATTTTCAATTATTTTTTTAAAATTTATTTTTCTGAACACCCTTTGATATTTTTTTTTGATATTTTTTTTATACCTTTTGATCCCGATATCCAAATGACATGAGACTTAAACCAATGAATTCATAACAGATTGCTCTACCTCTCCATAAAAATTAGTGGTTTTATGAATTGATTTGAAGAAGATTGAATGAATCAAATTGTGAGAATCTATTAGAATAGTATGAACTGGAATGTTTTACTGAACATACTTCGATATTTTGATTCTATGTTGATCTGTAGAGTTCCAAATGAGGTGATTCTTAATTCAAATGAAAATAGAGACATATGACTGCAAATTGTCTAAAGGGGTAGAATTTTAATCTTGCCTCTAAATTTCCATATTTTGAATTAAAGTTGAAGTAAGATCTCTGTTATAGTTTAAGAATAGACTGATGTATTTGGAGTATAACTTTCAATATATATAATCAAATTGAATAATCTTAGTGTCATTAGAAACCTAAGACACAGAGGAACAATTGTTTAGAAGGAAGTCTGGTTTAAACCTTTCATTTTCTGTATCTTATTGATCATATATAGATGATCAGAATGGAATGTTTTTAGAAGGAGATGAAATAGGGAGTGAGTGATTGAGTTTTGTCACAACTGGAATACAAATGATATGCACAACAATCTATGATAGAAATATAGCCGAGAATTTGTCATTGAATATGCTTGATACATGAAGCATTGATAAATGTGATTATTCTGGTACATAAGCGCTCTAGTAATATGAAATTGTTTTTATTGCATATAAATGAGCAACTAGAGCGACCGCTTCTAGATATTGCCGGAACGTCAAGGCAATAGGCTTAAAGGAGCAACTGTGAGTAGTCTAACATGGTCTCACTTTATTTGTTCTTTATATGACTGAATTGTATTGATATATATATTAATAAACTGCATTGACTGATTGTGTACTGAATTTCGAACAATATATATCCGAGGCATTTGATGCATGCAAGTAATATTGAAAGTGCTACTTGTATATGAATGAGATTGCCTAATTGAATATTCTGATTCTCAAATGAAAAGTTAAATTTCGAACCTAATCCGATGACTACTAATATTGTGACTGTTATTGTAACTGCTACTGTGATAATACACGCAAATGAATAAGATTGCATTTGATGATTAAATAGTGACATGCATTTCATTTCAATGCATATAATATAAATATGTTGTAACCGGAGTAGCCAGACTGAAAGCGCTTACACGTAGAACTTTGCTCCGTGATTACTGTTTCTGAATGAGCCCTATGGGCTAATATCTGTATCTAAAAGGCACTTGATCAGAACATTGAAAAAAACAAATGTGAGTCTCGTACATATTACATCCATATATGATTGGAATTCATTAAATGATTTGTAAAGTTGTAATGGATTGATATGTACTGTGTAACTGAATGAAATGTGTGATTGTATGATCTGAGTGATTTTATGATGACTGTGTTTTTGCTACATGAGTGAATCATCGAAGATAGTTACTTTATTGAGTTCACAAAACTCATCAAAAATTGCACCATTGACTTTTACAGGTCCGAGAGCGAGCCGACCTAACTTCTAAGACTTCATTAAAGTAGATTTTATGCAATTCGATATCAGAGATGACTCAAAGGTCTGTCAGCTGGGATTAAAGACACTGTAGTTATTATCTTTTGTTATTCCTCAAATATGTAGCATATTGTATAGGACAAGTTGTTTATGCTCTTTTATGATGTTAAATTGAATGCTACAATGTAACTATAGTTTTTGATATAAAATGAGAAAATTTTGGGTTTTAGTAAATGTGATTTTATGATTTTGGTTACAATGCCATGTGATAAAGTGAAAGTAAGATAGTTAACATGCTATTTCTGTTGGGCATGTGCACGTGTTACCAAAAGGGGGCACGTGCGTGTGTCAGATGATAGTGAGATGTTACAAGTTATTAGGTTTTAACTTATTTTTAAATCTTTTCATGGAATCATAAAACACATAAATAATTTGTTGTCCTCTTTTACACATAGGACGTTTACAAGACACTTATAATATAATTGGGCGTCGAGATGACAAGACAAATATCTTAGGAAAGCTTTTATAGAATTGTGAATGATCAACATGTTGATAATAATTTAATAAGAGGTTGATTAGATTGAATATATTGGAACCAAGTTTTTATAGAGGTCTTATTAAAATATCCTAAGGAAACTTGGATTAAGGCATTTGACAGCATTCAACCTAAATGTCTAATTATGGATAATAATATGAGTGAGACAGAGTAAGGCATTTCAAAGAATTTAATCTAAATATCTAATTATCTATATCAATATAAGTGAGAAATTCAACTCATAGATTCTATCAACTAGGAAAAGGCCATTTATTATTATATTAAAGACAATAAGGACTATAATCATGAAGGGGTATTTAGAATTAAATGAGTAAGCAAAAAAAATGGAAAGAAAGATAATATTACATTAGAGGTGATGAAGAAGTTGAAGAAGAGTAAACTAAATGCATTAAAATGAGAAGTCATTTGGAATGGAGACAAGGCTTATGAAGTCGCTAATGGGGATAATACACACATAGTGCATTTGGGCAAGGACGTATGTAGCTGTAGGATATGATAACTCTATGGTACCTATGTATTCATGTTATTAATGTCATTTTTGATACCAAGCAATGACCAGAGTCATATGTGTTACTAGAAAAACGGGTTTATAAAGGCATATCAAATCATGTTACAACCAATTAGGGGTCTAAAGTTATGGATACCAAACAATCAAAAGGAAATATATCTACCGAAAGAATGAATGATGCCTTATAGACCAATGAAGAATAAGAAGAAGATCAAAGAAATCATTAAATTTTAGATAAGGGATAACTTTAAGTATGTAGGAAATATAAAAACTTGGGCACAATAAGAGGAGTTGTATACCTGCTAATTAACCTAGAATTAAAGTTAAAATTTGTAAAATGTATGTTCATAATTATTTGTATATCCAATTATATCTTCCACTATATTAACATTAATTATATGTATACATTTCAATGCAACTAGCCACTCACAGGGTACAATCACTTTCCTACCTCCTTACAAGCATTAATCAGAGCCAGCCAACAATATTAACATTCAACCTTAACATTAATGCTTAAAAAGAGGAGCCTTAGTCAATTGATCCTAATACTTATCAACTTTTATTTCAATCAATAAGCAATAGGCAAAAGGTTATATCAAGTAAATTTGGCAACGACTAAAGCTGGCTTAAGCCCCAGCTGCTTTTAACTGAGCTTAACTTGAACCTTCTAAATTTTGACTAATCTTAAAGTTAGCGGCTAGAGCTTAATTAGACTTGACATGCCTGAAGTTCGATTGAGTTGGTCCAAACCTAATTGGGCTAAGTGAAATGACGTCATTTAGATATTTTATTTTGATTCACTTAGTCACAAAACGATTTTGTTTTCACATAAATAAAATGAAATCTTGTTATATATGGATGAGGTTAGACTTAAGTCAGGTTTGAGTTGCAAAGCTAGAGAGCTCAACGCCAAACCTTTTTTTGTTTAAAAAAAGCTTACGCTCAATTTAAAACAAGGTCAACTCAAGCTGGACCTATTAACTTCATACTAGACTGAGTCAACTCTAATAAGGCTTATGCCCTCTTACCAAGCCCAAAGCCAACCATAACATCATGACAGTTATAAGAGTAAGCTACTTAATATTGAACTTTTGGTTCTGAAACATCACAACATGTTGACACATGTATTGGTTCTCACAAAGTGCAAATGAATCCTAAAGCTTATCACTCTTATTATAGAAGATGGTAGTTAGTGAAATAAAGTTTGATAAAATAGTGTCTTAGTTTAGATGTTGAATTATTAATGCTTATACATGGTTGTAATCATATTGATATTTATATTAGTGTCATTACTTTGATCTGAGAAATTTTTGGGATGTAAAATAATAATATAGCTATAGAATTCAACCAATGGTATTTATTTAAAGGTCCATTGCATTAATGTTTTGTGCATAAGCTTCTATCATACATAGATAACAAATTATATACCTTGGTTGACTTATTGAATTTGGAATTACATTTTGAACTTACTAAACAATATGAGATTATTGTTATATATTTGCCACAGGCATATATATTCCAATATTAATCTTAGACAAATGTTTATAAATAAATGTCGCGCAAATACAAGATAATTATTACTACCACCATAATAAACAATATGAGATATGTATATAACATCCTCTTCAACATCATATTCTCTTTCATTATAACCATTATCTCATGCTCTTGCGACTATATCTTATACTCCATTTCAATTTTCCACATTTGTACATCCAACTTGACCCTTTTAACAACCTAAGCATTTTTAATAATTTCTTCATCTGTGGCAAGTTTAGAATTATGTTTTAAGGTAGAATTTTGCATCTTAATCTTTGAATCACTTAAACTTCTCTACCACTAAATGGACTATCATGTCAAGCAAAAAGATTACAAGTTGTGAAAAGGGTTAGACAAGATTCATATGACAAAATTGTAGCATTTTATTGTATAATATTTAGCTTACCAGATACTGGGTACAACCATAAAACCTCCTTTACAAATTTGTTTTTGTCCAATGTGTCCTCATTTAAGCATTCAGTCCTAACAATTGAAGAAACATTGCTAGAAAACACAATTAATAGCTCCATTTTTCACAACTATTTTAAGTCAGAAGCTTAAAGTATGTGTGTATCGGAGGAAATAAATCATTAGGTAGAGTTATTTAGTATAAAATGAAATGAAATTGGGTGAAGATTTTAGGTAAAATGAGTTGGGCTTCTCCTTTTGGAGGTTATATTTTTGCTACTCAACCTAATAATTTTCCTAATTTAATGAATAAAATATTTGAAATAATATAAATATCTAACCCGTTAGACGTTAAGTAGACTCTATTGCGTGCCTTAACATTAAGGGTCCATTTAATAGTGTTAAGTTAGATCTTTCGCAAAACCTTAAGATAAGAGGGACATTACATTGCACCTTTTCCAAACATTGAAGTATCAAAATTTAACACGATATTTGCAACTTTGACAGAGATTCCCTATGATTTCCTCATTCTGTTATACCTCTTTATGGTTTGTCTCATTCTGCAAAGGTTTTTTATTAACAATGTCCCTCAATAATAAATGTCAAACTATATCACAACGAGATAATAGGGAAGTGACAACATACAAAAGGTAGAATGTTTAAACAAATTAATTTATTATTTTATAACAAAATTGAATATGTAACGTTAATTGATAAATAATATGATAATGAATCAATTAATAATTATTTTCATATTAAACTAATAATTATATTATTAATTATCAATAAAATAAGATAAATTATTAACTAACATAATATTATAATTTTAATATGAATAATAAATTAATTTTTTTTTTGACAAATGATATCTTATGATTTGGATTAGTTCCCTCCCTGTCTCATGCTTGTAGATTTGTGAGAATGTTTTTAACTAAAAACACAATTAATAGAATTAGAATAAATAGAGTATTTGTTCAGTTTTTTGAAGGATTAAATTTTCTGTAACGAATCAACGCTTTGGTTTTCCCCAGCCAAAACACAAAAATCTACCCTTAAACTCACCGTTTGGTCTGTGAGACTCAAAACGTCTTGTCGTTTATATCCAGAGCCCTGCCCCTGCGCTGAATTTTGACGTTTCGTTTTCTTTCCCCTTAAGACCTTTCCGAAAATTTGCAGATTTTCGGTTGAACTTCACAATCTCAGATCGCATCTAGCCCAGGTCAGACACTAGACCCTTTTCAGCTCTTTGCAAATTTGCTAAGGACAGTGTCCTTTGGTTAATGAAGTTGTTTCGATTTTTTTTTTTAATATAAAATTGAAGTGAAGGGAAATGGATACCGATTCAGTTAAATCAACGTTGTCAAACTTGGCTTTTGGCAATGTAATGGCAGCGGCTGCTCGAGATTACCAGAAGGTTTGGGGTGTTCTTGAAACCTTTCTCATGCTAATCTGCTTTCATGGGTTGTGCTTCGGTTGTTGGATCTGTTTTGTTGCTGTCTGGTTGTTGTTTGTTTTAAGAACTATCAATCTCTCATTGGCACGTTTGGGGTTTGATTTTAGTGGAAGAACTCTTTATATGCTTACCCTTTACGACCCATTTTATCATTTTTGCATATATTCAAGTTTTAGTACCCCTCCTACTTTGTGCAAAAAATAAACTTACTCGTATGGTTCTCATTTCTAATTAAAGTTTGAGACTTTAGCGACAATAGGTGCTTACTGGGTGTATGGGTTTCTAAAGTTGGAAAGTTGAATTGTCTTTTCCGAGGGAATCAGTGGTTAAAACCGACTGGTTATCTTGTCGTGCGTGCTCCAGTATATTACATCCAGTGAATCTGTCCTGTTGCAACTTCCTGTTCCCTTCACTTCTGCTAGTTGTGATTATCAGTTTTACAAGCGGTTTCATATTCGTTCCTGCATTGTGTGGTTCTCAAACTTTTGTATGTATGTGTATAAGTATAGCTTAATTGTAAATTGAGTTGATCTTGCCAATCCATCTAACCATGTACTCTTCAATCCACAACTTTGACCTGTTGTCTATGGCATCTAATGACTCGATGTTGTTGACATTACAGGAACTCCTTGATCAAGAAAAACCGCGGTCATCAAGTTCTGTCAACCATGAGGTTGACCTTGATGAATTGATGGACGTAAGCTTGACAGACATCTCTCTGTTGATTCCAGCAATTAATCCTTTTGTTTATGTATACTCATTGCATTTGTTATGCAGGATCCAGAGCTGGAAAAGTTACATGCTGATAGGATAGCAGCTCTTAAGGTGATAAGTGTGACATTCTGTCCTGTCCCACATGCTTTTTTTTGGTCTGGAGTGGGCATTCTGGACTCTGTGAGTATTGACCACGGGATTTATTTTAATAGAAAGAAGCTGAGAAACGAGAAGCCCTGAAGATGCAAGGACACGGAGAATACAGGGAGATATGTGAGGGTGATTTCTTGGGTGAAGTCACTGGGAGTGAAAAAGTGATTTGCCACTTCTATCATAAAGAGTTCTACCGGTGCAAGTATAGCTTATGCTTGTCTCTTCCTATCTATCTCATGGGCATGCGGGCATTTGTACTCATACCCATGTCTGGACATATAAATTGCATATTAATCTGTGACAACTTGTTTGACCTAGAGAATTGATTATTCTAGGATAATGGATAAGCATTTGAAGGCTCTTGCACCTAGGCATCTTGGTACAAAGTTCATAAAGCTGGATGCAGAGGTAGATTCTCGAAACTTGATTTTCTCTCTGTTTTTGGAAATGGCTTAATGCAGCAATAATGCAGAATGCACCCTTCTTTGTCGCCAAACTTGGAATCAAAACTCTGCCATGCGTCATTCTATTCAGGTATAATCTCTAAGGCTTCTTTCTCAAATTTTTTTTTCTCAACCGGATCACTCGCTCTATCACGTATGACACCAGTGTAGTTTGTTCTCCTCTAGCAGAACAGTAGACCGAGCAATTATGACAAATAGCACTGTAGGTGGGATAAAGATTTCAGTCTAGAAAATGCTACATTGAATTGTTCAAAGACAACTCTTGTATGACCCTAAAGGAATTTAAATGAGCACTAGACAATTTGTTCAAGTAAGTGTTATTGATATTTATTGAATGTTGTGATGAGTAGGTTGCCTTTTCTGTTATCCAGGAAAGGGATTGCAACAGATAGACTGATTGGGTTCCAAGACTTGGGAACAAAAGATGATTTCCCAACAAAAGCACTTGAGATCCAACTGATAAAGAAAGGTTAGTATCGGTAACTTCTGAAAATTATAGTTTTATGTGTTGGTCTCTCAACAACTTGCTCACAGGGATGATAAGTGAGAAGAAAGACGATGAGGATGATGAAGGAAATGACTATGATGAAAATAGGCGCAGAACGGTTAGATCATCTGTGGGATCTGACTCTGATTCTGATTGAAAAGATATTACTTGTGGAGTTTTGACATTTTATTTTGTTAGTTATCACTGTAGATTCTGTTCAATCAGAATTGGTTGTATTATCTTCAAGGCTGAGTGCAATAGAAACAGATGGAATTATGTTGGTCTAGGGAATTGGAGTTTTGGAAGTAAAAGAGCGTTGTGATGGTGTGTTTATGACCATGCAAGTACAATTCTGTAATTCCGCATAGGACAGTGCCATGTATGGCTGAGAAAGTTTGTGATATGATTTCTCTTTGTTTCAATATTTTGGTCCATGACAATATCCTTCTGAGTTCCATCAACAAGGATTCAAAGTTAATGCATTTTCTCCCTCCCTGTGAACTCCCTCCAACACCAAGAAAGACTGCCGTCCATTGGGCATTGGGAAGCTTGAAACTCCAAAAAGACGAGTGAACCAGTCGGTTAACATGTCTTATAAGTTTAATTTTAATTTAATCATTTAACCACCAGCAAACTGAAAAAGTTGTACCCTTCTTTACCAATGAATAATCATATGCCCCTAGTCAACTTGCCTCTTCGTGGTCATTACAAACCCCTCGTTCGTTAGAAACTATCACAACTAGCAGGAATCCCCTCGTACGTTAGAAGCTATCACAAAGCAGGAGACCGTTAGTTAAAAGAGTCAGTTAAAAGATTTAAAATTCTGTTAAAGATTTAGGACTAGGCTGGGAGAATCAGAATCCGACACAAACACTCGACTCGTTCGTTAGATATAGGAATTGGATCAACAAGCTGAGCTGAAGTGGTAACAAAATAAAAGAGGCAAGTGTACCAAACAATGGCATGGAGTCCTTAAGCTTCGACGTGTATGCCTCACATTGTCCCCCCGCAAATATCTCCCATGTCCGCAGAATTAGTCGTTCTCATTATCTGTCTTTCTATGTCCTTAAATTTCCCTTACTCTTCGCGGAGGTCATTCTCTTTCTTCCTTCTACCCTTTCATTTCCTATTATCTTACCTTGCTGATCTAGTTTTGGTAAGATTGTACTCATTCTCTGGCTGTTTCTGTCTTTTCTTTGGAGTGTAATTGCAGGCATTTGGTTAGAGCCTTGGTTGTGCCATTAACGTGTTGCACGACCAACATCTCTCGCCAATGGCTGCGGTCTCCAGACCTCTATCTCCCTCACCAGGTTTGTCTTTGAAAGCCCCTGTCACTTTCTTAGGTTCCAGAAAAGTTTTAGAAACAGTCTATATGACGCTTAGTTGGTGGAGCCTCCTGCATTCAGACGATGTTTTTATTTGTTAGTTTTGATCTGGTGAAATCCCATCTTTGAATTGTGATTTTTAAAGAACCAAAACGTGTCTTTTAATTGGTCCATGGTGTCGATGGTTATGGCAGTAACTGAGTTGGACCATTCTGGGGATGAGAAGAAGACCAGAATTGAGTCGTTTAAGAAGAGGACCAGAACTGAGTCGTTTAAGAAGAGAGCAATTTATGCCTCCAACAAATTCAGGAACTCTTTGACAAAAAAGGGTTGGAGAAGTAGTAAAGTGATGTCGATAGAAATTGAGGATGTCCATGATGCGGAGGAGATCAAGGCAGTTGATGCTCTCCGCCAAACCCTTATATTGGAGGAAATGCTGCCCACAAAGCATGATGATTATCACATGATGCTCAGGTTACTTTTTCCTTCTTTCTTTTCCACGTCCATTCTAATAAATTCAGGAATATTTTATAAGGACTTCTTTACTTGATGTATGTATGATTTGATTCATCAATTCAAATAATTGACCATTTTCTTCTCCGTTGATGTAGATTCTTGAAAGCCAGGAAATTTGACATTGAGAAAGCAAAGCAAATGTGGTCTGATATGCTTCAGTGGAGAAAAGAGTTCGGCACAGACACAATCATGGAGGTATTGAAAGGTTCAGCATTTCTGCTAAATTAGTAGATGTAGGTTTTGTGTCTATGCAGTCATAACACAATAGTGTGACTGACAGCCATTGCTTGATGAAATTTCACTGTGTGCTTTTCAATAATTTTCTTCTCTGAAGGACTTCGAATACAAAGAAGCCGATGAAGTTGTAAAGTGTTATCCCCAAGGGTATCACGGTGTAGATAAGTATGGTAGACCTGTGTATATTGAGAGGCTAGGCCTAGTAGATCCGACCAAGTTAATGCAAGTTACAGATATAGACAGATATCTCAAATACCATGTCCAGGAATTCGAGAAAGCTTTTGCCTTTAAGTTTCCAGCTTGCTCAATTGCAGCAAAGAAGCACATTGATCAAAGCACAACCATTCTTGATGTGCAGGGAGTGGTGAGTAAGAAAAGTTGTCATTGATGTATGATAATTAAATTAGGATAACTGCTGTGAGGAACTCCGATGACTTCAAAAGTTGTGGGAGATGCACAGACTCTGCTCTGTTTAGTAGCTTTTCTCAGCTACATTAAAATGCATATTTTCAACCTGTTGTAGGGCCTAAAAAACTTCACCAAAGCAGCCAGGGATCTCATCACTCGCATTCAGAACATTGATGGTAATAATTATCCTGAGGTATTGATTTCTCTGTCTCGCTTGATGTTATGATCGGATAGTAATTTTTTTTTCACTATGCCAGTCTCCATCCTTTTACCATGAATAAGTTAATTCTGATATTACGTCAACTTTTGTTGTATGCAGACCTTGAATCGCATGTTCATCATCAATGCAGGGCCTGGATTCAGAATGTTATGGAACACCATCAAATCTTTCCTTGATCCTAAGACCACAGCAAAGATCCATGTAATGTGCTTTTTGCGCTATCAAATTAAAACTCTTTGTCTGACCCAAATAACCAATTACTACTAGCAATCATTTTCAGGTTCTTGGCAATAAGTATCAGAGCAAGTTGCTGGAGATAATTGATGCTAGGCAAGTTGTTATTTTTTTAATGAGTTGGCACAATGTTTCTATCATTTTAGTCTTTGTGCCTTGTCCTACCTCTTAGTTGATACTCATCTTCGAAGTTGTTTTTTTTCTTGCTATCCAGTATTTGTAGGTGGTTCAGTATATTCCTGCGTAAAGCATGCTTATTGGCACTGATTTTTCTTGTCTGCTTTTTGCTTTATGCCTTCTATTCCTTGGTGGCTCCCTCCTGTCTCAGTGAGTTGCCAGACTTCTTGGGAGGCACCTGTACTTGTGCCGAGAAAGGAGGATGTCTGTGTTCTGATAAGGGCCCATGGCAGAATGAAGAGATTTTGAAGGTGATTTGCAGTTCCATTTAACAGCCTAACTTCAATAGAAATTCATTGCATATGTAAGTCCTTAAATTAGCAGCTAAACTTTGAGTTATCAACTTGCAGATGGTTCAAGATGGGGCACATAAATGTTCAAACAGGAATCGGGATGAGAGTCCAATTTCTGATGATGAGTCAGTCAGCTCAAAGGTCTCCTTTATTGAAATTGCGCTTGCACTTGTATTTATGCTTTGGAAGAAACACAAGCTGCTTACTTTTTGTATAATGCAGGGACTAGACTCTCCTAAGGAAGCCTCAGACTCCCCAAGAATTTCAGACGTTCCGCAGCATTCTGCAAAATCTGGAAAGGTAAATTCCAGAGAAGTTTGTAAGAAATCAAAAGGCTTGAATTGTTTGAGCAAGCTGCTAGGCAAAGTAGTGAGAGTGGCTTTTTAAAAATTAAACTAACTATTGAAGTTGTCCTGGAACTAAAATAAAGTCTAGGAGCTGAGGAATGAAAATTGCATGTTCATTGCAGTTCAATAACCATACTTAAAAAGAAGTTTTTAGATTCACTACACCTTCTTCCTTAAGCTAGCTGAGGAATGATCAACTGCAATTTCATTCAATGTCACCAGAGTCAATATGATTGTTAGTTCAGATTTTATGTTTTATAAATATTTCAAATGTCATGCTTGCTATCTGAGAGTTAGAGCGGTTGGAATATTGCAGCTAATTTTATGGCAATGAAACACTCAAACCTGTGTTGACTTCAATTATTCTCTATCATTCACTCTATTTTCAACCTATGAAGTATCATTGGGAATCTAACTTTTCCTCTGCTCTCAATCCTCTTATGCAAATTAAATCCGCAAGGTGTCCTTTGAGGATTACGGGCCTGTGGTTGAGAAACCCATGGATTTGAACTGGAAAAGCATGGCGGTAAGTCAGAAGTTACTAAGCCAGAAATTATTGAGTCAAAAGGTACTGAGCCAGAAGCTACAGAGTCAGAGGTTTGATGTCTATAAAGGTATATTGTCAACAAATAACATCATATAGATAACTATTCTGGAGTAACATCATATAGATAACTATTCTGGAGGTATCTACCTGAAAAGAGTTGATCTTGCATGATGAATAGGCAAAATTAAGTTATAAGTTGAAAATAACTTCTTGGCCTCAATAGAAAACATCTGATTTTTTGGGCAACCTTTAATGCTGTTATTGAGACCGATTTAAGGATCCCTCAAAAATATTCTTAAAGAAGGAACTGTTGCAAGGTGGTCTAAGCATGTTTCTAAGTTCAGCTTGATAGTTCATATATTATTGATCCTCTGCTACTTGCATAATGGAGGCCTTTGCCGGATATACCTATCCAGAAACTAACTTCAAACTGATTATGCTTATAAAAGTATTCCTTACATAGTAATACACGCTTGATTCCTTTAACTTGCGGCAGCTGATTCTCACACCAAGTATGATGAGATCAAGATTCAAGAGAACTCTCCAGTTATCTCTGGTGTGATGGCCTTTGTCATGGGCATCGTGACCATGATCAAAGTGACGCGCAATGTGCCCAAGAAGCTGACTGATGCCACCATATACTCCAGTCCTGTGTATGTTCAGGAGCCACCAGTTAAACAGCAGCAGACTTCACCTGCTGTCTCTAACGAAGACTTCATGGCTTTCATAAAACGCATGGCTGAACTGGAGGAGAAGGTGAATGTTTTGAGCATGAAGCCCGCTACTCTGCCACCAGAGAAGGAGGAAATGCTGAATGCTGCCTTAACTCGGCTTGACATCTTAGAACAAGAGCTTGCAGCAACCAAAAAGGTACATTCTGGTCAGGGTGTAGTAAATTCTTATTGCAGCATGTATCAAACTTAGTACATACTCTGCTCTCAGAATTTCTGTCCTATTTTGGCTCGACAAGAATTTCTTAATGCCACTTCTATAAACTATTTGGTTTGGCAAGTCTTTCTATAGACTAATTGGTTTTAGATTGTATATGGTATACATTCAGTTGGAGTTCCCAGAAAACTAGTTCTACATTTACGTGAAGAAATCGAACTTGTCATTGCATAGTCATTTATTTTAATTTCATTTTCAACTGAAACAGGTCAGTAATCTTAAAGTTCAATATGATAGCCAACTGAAAGGTTGATTAGTGATGGAATATTTACATTCATCTGGTCCACATGTCCATACTCTCTCTCAAACACGTTGCTGCTGTTGTTTGTGCATGGAAATCATCAGAGTCTCATATTGTGCAAACAGAACTAGATAAAACATGCTGTTACATAGGGCTCTAACCTGCATCGATGGTGTTTACTTTCTTTAGGCTCTGGAGGAATCGCTTTCTAAACAGGAGGAGGTCATGGCTTATATTGAGAAGAAAAAGAAGAAGAAGAAGCTGGTATGTAAATAGTATCAAAATTTTGGTTTCACTAACATCATAATTGAAGTACCTAAATCTCAATGTGCCATGTGATGCAGTTCGCCTGGTAGGAAGAAACTATAGGCTATCGGAGACTTACGAGAACCTAATTGAGGAGGTGACTTGCTGTGCTCCAGGGTCATCTAATGCACCCTTCTTTAAGGTTTCATGTATATAATAGCGTAGATATTGCCCAGATGTCCTATATTCCTTTCGCACCTTCAATGAGTGCCAGCTTATAAGAGACCTATTTACTGACAAAAACAAAAATGTCTGAACATCTAGTAGCTTTGTTTCTTTTGGTGACCCAAGAGAAAGGATGGTCATTTTCTTTCTTGGCTATATTAGCTCGAGTCTCCTCCATGGGCGCTTACAATTAGCTGCATGACTCATGAGACAGGACAGGCGATCAACAAGCATGACCGTGGAGATAATTTAGAGAATGGAGATTAAATATCTGTTGTCTTGGATTCTAGGTCGTTATCTCACAAGCAACATGAAAATGAAGTAGGCTTGAAATCTTGCTCTGAACCTTCCTTTTGTTTTGATTGACGAATTTTCCTGAATTTCGTCAGTCATACTGTATATAAAGTTGTTTATATTTACTATGGCTCTATGTTCTTTGAAATCATCTCCAATTTGTTGAACTATATTCCTTTCCTAGATTTAGTCTTTGGGTTTAGGAGGGCTCGAACCTGAGCCTATTGAGTCTAGGATGTTGGTTACTAAGGCCAACTAGTTTCATGCTCAAGATTGTTAGTGATGAAACAAAAGTGTTTTCCTGATCTTCAACAGCAAAATTTAAATTCTCGGGTTTAAATGGAACCAAAGAACACAAGGAAGTTTGGTTTTGAAAGAAAACAGACAGAAATTACAAGTTCCAATATAGAGACCTTGTCTGGAATGAGTCCATAATTTTCAGAACCTTGAACCCCACTTTGGTGCTTTCAGGGAATCTATCAGATGCCACCACTGTAATTATTAAAGTATGATGCACAAGATATGGGAACCAAACATAAACCTCTACTTCTTTGATCTCTATTTGGTTGCCTTTTCCCATCTTCTTCACCTGAACTCTGTCAATAACATCAAATCGATGATTACTAAATTCCCAGAAAT
>JAOQMP010000210.1:8980768-8992095 GCA_027563575.1 Erythroxylum pedicellare
ATGTTGTTAATTTATAGTTATTGTTTATTATTCGATATCCAATAATCAATATTATAGCCAAATTTATTAGTTTTAAAATTATTTTATATATCTTTTTTTTAAATTTCATGTTCTTTTCCATCCATTCTTGAAAACCTTTATTAACAATTGGTATATTATTTTTTGGGACATAAACACTTCATGTATTATTCATATATGCACTTATATGTGTTTTAGACAAGAATGGTCAATAGATTCAGTGGTCCAAAGTATGGTTAACAATATAATGTCCATCTACAAATGGCCTAAATATCACATACATATGATTAAGATGCTAATTATCATAAGATTATGCCAGTCTTTATTAATTAGTTCAACATTATTGCACTTAGACTACATAATCATATAATAATGATTGCATAATAATATGCATAGCCAAACTAAACATAAATAACTAACTTTAGCATACCACTCCCATAAAGCATATACCCGACATACTAAAGGATATTTGGGAACATACTCCATGAAAATGACATGTTAAGATGGTTATATCAATTCATTTTTACTTTTTAATCCATCGTACATAATATAAAACATTCTAATAATCATTTTTTTCCAATTTTATTCACAAACATGTACAGTCTCAAATGTTATTACATTTTCAAAATTCACATGTACAATATACAACTGTTGAAAGATACAATCCTTGATAAAACATAACTAAGACGTTTGTAGGTACAACTGATCCCGACACTGATCCATATCTAAATGTAGAAGTTACTAAAACTAGACTAGCTAGGTCTCCTATGAACCTGAAAATCAACATTGTAATTTTGATGAGTTTGCGAACTTAGTGAGTGAACCATCATCGATGTACTCACTCAAAACAGACATAAATATCGCAAGTATATAACACAGTTTAATTAGTTTCTCACATCATTAAGAATCAAATCTAATATATCACATCATTCAAAATTTAGTACCTGATTGCAATATACATCATATTCCAACAAGTCCATTATGAATACAAATATTTCATATAATCATTTCAGGATAATCTAATCATTCATTTCATCCTATTCATATCATCCACATATACACAAATATATCATATCATTATATCCACTTAATTCAGTCATTCTTTGCAAATATTTACATGGTATATGTAAAGATATATATTTGCAATGCACATGGGGCTCCACTTTCATTTTTGTTTTTGTTGTGACTGAGCGCTTGTTTAACTGTTCTGTATCTATTGTGGATACCGAGCTCATTTCAGATGTTGTCCCATACTCATTGTAGATACCAGGCTCATTTATATATTGTCTCGTATCCATTGTAGATACCGGACTCATTAATCATTGAGCTTGTGGCTCCGTGTGCACATTTATGAGCTTTAAAATCTGTTTAGGTTGGTCACTCCGATCACAACTCCTTTATCTGATCTTGCACATCAATGTCATGAAATGCATAATTTCACATAATGTGCTATCAGTCACTTTCATTCGGTGTAAACAGTCATTTATCACATTCATTGGATCGAAGTTCGGCATTCAACATTTAGTTGAGTACACATTTTTTCCACATTCACATACAATCATTAAGCATTTCCTATATAGTCCCGAATAATGATCTCTTCGGACAATGAATTGTTCTGAATCATCAATATCACAATCATATCAAAATCATTTCAATATATATAGATATAAAGATTAAACAAAAACAATTCAAACAAAAGCACGTATCTAATTGAGATCACACATCTAGGTTACTCATAGTTTACTCCAGATTAGCTATTGCTTTGCCAATCCGGCAATGTGTGGATGCTATCGGTCAATTTATGCTTCTATATCATACAATAAACACATATTTACACATTACTATCTTATTTAATCAAATAAGTGCTCAATCTTACACATGTATCTGTATTATGTTCAATGCATGCTCATTTGACTATCCCGAATATATATCCTTATTCACAAGTCTTGATCATTCATTTATTATAACTTATACATAACTTGTTTAAAATTAGGTTTATACCTTAAGTAAGTTTCGATCGCTCTTAATTCATCAATCATGCGATCACCAATCCTTTTCTAATGCTTTATATTCATACAATTTCTCAATTCTCATTCATTTATAAATAATTCACATTGTTTATATCCTTTAAATCACATTTGCATTTATAGGAACGTCCTTATACCATTAATAACTCATACTTTCCAAATTCATATGCATTGATATCAAACAATCCATTCTTTAAATTATAACATCAATTAATAACCTAAACTCATCAAACACTTAACCAATTGATTTAACATCAAACTAAGCTCATTTTAAGCCTTAATCAAGTCTAAAAGTATCAATATATACTATTTTATCCTTAAATGACTAAACCAAAACACAGAACACAAGCTCTTCTTTCTGCCAAGTGTTTCCACGATCTTGGAAAGGAATCAATACAATTCCCACGATCGTGGGATGGGTGAATCGAAAGTTCACCTTCACTTCCCTTCCATTTTTCTTTCAAATTTTGACCCCTTTAAGATATTTCATCAATTATACCTCAATTATACCTTGAAGATGTTTCAATTCCTCATTAATTAATCTCTAATTCCAATTTAAATCATTCATTTGGGAGTTCACAAATTGTGGTCTTTCAAGCAAAATCAAAATAGAACATAACCAATCCATTCATTAAAATCCCAACACACATTCAACACCAACACCAAAACCAAATTCATACCTAATCAATCATCATAAATGTTATTCTAACATATGTCAATAGGTCAATAATTCACTTACTAATTCAGCTGAATGTCTACTTAACCATCAATCTAACCTAACCTTATGTGCAATGTTTGCATCCTTTTCTTCCTAATGTTTCTTTATGAAAAAGTTGTCTTTTTTTAATCACAACTCTCTCTACAAAGATCCAAATGCCATGATTATTATGACCTATGAAACTAGACTTCCATTAGTCTTAATATGTATAAGAATTACACAAACAACATCTCCCTTTAAAATGTAAGCTCCATCCAAATTCTGTCCTATTTCTGGCAAGAAATAGACTGGAAACCAATACTCAACCTTCAATAAATCATTATAAAGACATATCCTAACCAAAAAGTTTCACAGAAACATTAATAAGACATCAATAATAATTTTTTTTGTGTTTTATATTTTCACTAATTCGGACTCTAAGGTCCTTAAAAATTAGGAAATAATACAAGGTTCCTGCACAAGGGTCCATCACAGGCAGTATCAGGGAAACAGGCATAACTCGAGCTCTAGTTACTCTTTTGTCAGGAAAATTTCATAGAGGTCAAGTTAAGACATATATCTACAACTTTCATTCTTTTAGTTTCTTCAAATTCGTGCTATAAGGATATGAAAGATAGATCGAAAGAGAAAAATGAAATTGAAACCAGAATTTCAACTTACCTTGATAACTTCTTTCCTTCTTCTCTTCTCTTCCCTTTTTTCTTTCCTTCTCTTCTCATTTTCGGTTTTTTCTCTATTCTAACCTTATGGCCAACCTCCACTCTCACTTTTATTTCTTTTTCATCCAGTTTATCTAGAAAATTCAAGAAGGTCAAATTAATTCATATGTCACCATTCCATTGGTCCATGTGTCACCCTTCTATTAGTACATATGTTATCCTTCTATTGGTCCATATGTTACTATTCTATTGGTCCATGTGTCACTTACTTTAGTCTCCACTTGTCACTCATTTCAAGCCTCCTTATGTCACTACTTATAAGGCTACACATGTCACCAATTGTAAGGCTACACATGTCACCAATTCTAAGGTTATATATGTCACCATTCTATTGCTCCATATGTCACAATTCTAAAGTGCCATTTATTTCAAATTTAAAGGGCCACTTGTTGCAATTATACTCAAGACACTTGTTAGCCATTTAACTGAGTCATTGTCACTTATCCCCAATGTCACATGTCACCATTTCATAGGCCTAATCAACTGAAATTCTTATGTATCAATTTGTCTTGCTCTTTAACATTTTTCTTAGACTAGATGCATATATCACGTCATCAATTAGTCAATTGTAATGATAAATTCCCAATTTACTAATTATAGTCCATCAAAACAAAATTCAAGACAAACTCAACACACAATTACATCATGATCAGTAAAAACCTTTCATACTCGATCGGAATATGTCAATTGAGTGTATATACTATCTTGCAATGTTTTATAAATCATATTTCATAGGTATACGAATATTACACTTGTGAATGGAATGCATCTTGTAACATTTTAAATAAAATAACTCATGTGTCTCAATCTAACAATTTAATCTCTTAACAATTTTAGGAGGCAGGATATTACACTAACACACTAATAAGATGTACAAGTCGTACATAATTAGGAACTGCTAATCAAGAAGTATGAAAATAACATAAATATGGATTCAACATAGTGACTATCATCAATTTGTCTTTCATTAAAAATGTAGAGTTCTAAAATGTCATAAACTTTGATAAAAAAGATATAATATGCATGTATTACATAAAATCCAAGCAATTTTCACAAAACATACATAAAACATAAACTCATGCTAAAACAAAGAAAACTAGGCTCCTAACATTCCTATATTAGAGACATGTTCCTCAAACATACAAATAGGTAAGCCTTTAGTTAGCGGCTTTACCAATATATTTCTTAAAGGCATGGGTTCAATAGTAATGAGAAACTTTAGAACTTCTTCTTTGACAAAGTAAAATTTAATGTCATTGCTTAGAGCAAGAAGTGCTCCTAATATTGTGAGAGAAAGGTATAAGTGAAGAATTGTCATAATAAAATTTCATTAGCCCCAAAATAGAGTCCATAACTCCCAATACTAAAATGCATTTTCATAGCCATATTATATGACAAGTAACTCCATCACATATTACATATTTCGCTTCTATAGTCGAAAAAGTCATAAGTATCTATTTGACACTTTTTCATAAAACATCTTCTCTTGCGAAGATGTACCCGGAAGTGGATTGCTTACCATTTACACATTCTGCATAATCAAAGTCACTAAAACCAAACACTTTAAGAGTATTAGTACCCTAATATGTTAACGTAAGATCTTTAGTACCCTAAAGATACCTCAAGAATTCCAACCATAAAGGCTATCTTAGGACGTGTGTATACTTGAACATACATCAAGTTGTTAATAATAAAAGCATAATATATTACTTTCATTAGATCTCTCTCACATCATTCTAAGGGTATTGGCTCTTGGAGAACTTATCCTTTTTATAGTTGGAGTCTTTACAGAAGAATAAGATTGTAAATTATAATTCTTCAAGATATTATCAATGTAGGTACTTTGAGAATATTTAAGAACACAATTGGCCCTATCGGGAGGAATTTGTATGTCCAAAATATATGATGCTTCATGATGATATTTTATATTAAAATGGCCAAATGATAGTTGTTTTATTCCAATCAACACATTAGTCCTATTAGCAGTGAGTAAGATATCATCAACCAATGGTTTTTACTTGTTATCACTAACCTTTTTATATATATATATATCTATAAAATATTTTCTTTAAATTTGTTAATGATATAAATTTCATCAAAATTGAGATATCACTGCCTTAAAACACGTTTCAACCTATAAATTAACTTTTGGATATTAAAAGCTATGTTTTCCTTTAGCTACCTCAAAACTAATAGGTTTAACCATTTAGACTTATTTACTTTATTCTCCATTTAAGAAAGACATTCTTACGTCCATTTTAATGAAGTTATAGGTCAAAATAAGCCATTATTTTCATAATGATTTGTAAGGAGTCTTTAATGGAAATATAAGAGAAAGTATATTTATAGTCACCACCTTCTTGTTGGATATAGCCCTTAGTTTCTATCCTTGTTTTATACCTTTTTCACTTAACCTTTGACATCACATTTATTCTTAAATATCCATTTGTATCCAATGGGCCTAAAATCTGTTGGTAACTTATCTCATTATTAATAGCATAATTCAAACTTTAAATTAAAGACTAGAGATGTCTTTATTCTAAGTAGTTAGATAGGAAGTTTCATTAATGTCATTCTTATGCTCTTATAAGTATACAATGTAGTTGTTAGAGATTGCAGGTTTGTGACACTTCTAATCTCCTTAATGACACATTTTTTGTGACTATATATGGAGCCTCTTGTGCCACTTGCTCAAAGGGGTCATCCTAAATGGGTATTATATATTAGTCAATCATAAGGCTAAGAGAATAAGTGACATACATAAGGATAATGATACAAGTGTTCCCTAAACACAATTTCCTTAGGCCTTTTGGCTCGTACTAATGTCATCTTTAAAATAAATAGTTTGATCTGATTCAATAACTTCTTATATTTCCTATTGATGGCTTTAAAAAATTCCTTAACATTCTTAGTCTTTGGAATACTATAACAAATGGAGTCCTCCATGTTTATACCTCATAATCACCAAATAATCTAGTTCAGGTACTCCTAATTGTTACGATTTTTTATCACTAACAGAAACCTCAATATTGGGCTCAGTAAGAAAGTCCTCTCTCAAGGCTATATCCAATTGTACAATCATTAAGTTAATTATAAGAGATTTATTATTGGTCTTGTCAAGCTTTAAAATTGACAAGAATTGAGGATCGATCAAAGTTAAAGAAAAATCATAAAAGTAACATTAATATGCATGTAATATATGATGATATTACTCACTCTTTCCTCAACTTCCTTAAATGATCCATAAAAAAGCGATCATCGAATGTTAGAATCTATTAATCATAAAAAAATAAATTTTTTTAATAGATAAAAGCAACAGATTAAATATCCCAATTAACAATCAACTACGGATAGTTTAATAAAATCATATTGATTCAATATTAATGGATTCTCTTCACCAATCTAAGCATCATAAGAATCAATGAACACATTAATAATAACTTTATTGCTTAGACAAATCTTAGTAGAAAAATTATTAATATTGGGAGAAAATAGTATCATCAAAAAAATATTTGAATGCTTAGACTTGCAGAATGTAAGTTCATAAGTACACAATATTCAATTATATCCAAAAGATGATAAAAAATTAACATAATCAAATGTTATATTAAACAAATGATAACTAGTTAAAAAACACGTAAAATTATCCAAAATATGGCAAAGTTATCATATAAATGGATAAAATATTCAATTTAAGGCAAATGTTTTTATAAATAAAACAAGTTAGAACAACTCTCTCAAAATAATAACAACAACAATTTCTTTTTTAGATTTTTTAGGACAAAAAAACTATAAATTTATAATTAGGGATAAAGCTATAAATTCATAAGTTAGCGTGTGTGTCTGCTAACATATTGCTTCAAGGCATGTGCCTAATAGTAATGAGAGACTATAACTTTTCTCTTTAACAAAGTGGAACTTAATATCAATATGCTTAGATTTTGTGTGATACATGCATATTATAGATATTATGTCACTATTTATCATATTTTATAACTACACAATTTTTTATGAATGACAAATTGATGATAGTAATGTTATTTCCTAGATTCTATAATTTACAAACCATATATCCTATTAGTGTGCTAGCTATGTTTGATTAGTTTGATTATAAATATAACTAGGAAAACATTATAATATGATTATGCAATCCAAGTGGAAGAATATTGAATTAATGTAGATTAGCATACTCTTATAATAATTAACATCTTACTTATGTGCACATTTGGGTCATTTATGGGATGACAATTATATAACCAACCGCACTATGGACCTTTGTATCTATTCACCAATCTTGTCCAAATCTATCTATTAGGCTTGTTGCCTCTTATGATATGTATTTTAACCTAAGTGATGTATTCCTAACATATTCTTTCCTATGGTCAATTTAGATATTTGTGCAGTGGTTTGTGGTAGAAGTTAATGAATTGAAGTTAAAGAACTTTAGACTTTTTTATTTTAATAAGAATATTCTTATCTTGCAATAACTTATTGAGTAAAGGTGGCTTCTAAATAATTTTCAACATCTTTAGAAGATAACTTGCTAATCTGCTTATTTTTACGTATTTTTCTCCTACTAGTTTCCATGCAAGACGGAGATGGTCTCTGAGTTCTCTGAGTTCAGGTTGGCTTCCAGTTCCTTTGATAAGGACAAAGATGGTCTCTTTTTTCTTAGATCTCTACTCTCTTCTCAGTTCTTATGTTCTTACCTTGTGTTACTATTTTTACTTTTATGGGTATGTAGATCTTGTTCTCTCTCTCTCTCTCTCTTTCTTGTCTCGAGAAATAGATGAGGCAATATTATCAGAGAGAGCATAAAGGTTTCTTGTTTCCTCTGTTTAAGGTTGTTGAAGTTTGACCCTTTTAATTTTTGGCACAAGTTGTTAGATTGGTCGGGTTTTCCTATTTTTCTTCGCTATGTAAGCTCCTTATGCTTAACAATTGATTAGGGATGAGATGAGCATAACTTATGGGCAATAATTTGTTCCCTTTTTGTTCTTCATTTGTTTCTCATTATTTCATTTCGTTATGTTTTAAGTTGTGAAGCAAAAGAAACGTCTTCATATGAAGGTGCTTCTCTTTGTTTTAAGTGGTTAAAGTTTTTCTTTTTTCTTATATTTGGTTATTGTCTTTCAACTTCCTCTTTGTTTTATTTTGTTAGAAACGAATAAGTTTGAACTTTTAGTGATTTGTGTTCTAGAATTTCAGATGTAACTTAATTTCAAAGACCCTTTTTGGCAGGGAAATCCCATATTACCTTCCCATTTTGAAGATGTGGTTTACTGGTTTTGCTATCTTTACCTCATCTACAGCTGATAATAGCTTGAATGGTTAAAACTTTTAGTATTACATCCATGTATGAGTTTTTTTTCTTCCGAGTTTCCTTAATGAGGAGTGAAGTAATTAATAGTTAACACTATTAGGCCGTATGCTTTGCCTTTTTCTTTATTGGGGGGTTTGTTTTCTTCCACTCAATTGATTTCTTAGTTTCCTTCATTTATTGTTTTGGGCTGTAGGTATGAGTAGATTTTCTTTGAACTCAATTTTGAATCTTAACCTATCTGACTTTATTCCTTCATTAACTCATTTTAAATGTTTTCTCGTTTTTCATGCTCGCTGGATGTATACATTTGTTGTATATACAAAGTTTCTAACATTCACTGGATCTAGTTGTTAGCCATACATTCGCTATGGCATAGCAGAATTTGTGAATTGTTTCAAGCAAATGTCGAATGTCTTACTGACATGCATATGATTCTATGTTATGTTGGCTCAGTCACTTACCAACAGATGATTGAAATAGACCTTAAATAAATAAACCGACTGGGTCTTCTTCAGTACATTACTACATTTATGCATATTTATATATTTTTAGGTTAGGTTCATCTACAACTGTGGACGTTCCATCTTTGTCCTTTATACAGAAAGTAAACTTGGCAAATCTTTTGTTTCTTGACACGTAAAATTTATGTAAAAGGGGTTGCATCTCCTTGTAGGTAGAATTCCTAGGAAAAGATTCTTGGCAATGTGATATTTATGCTTGTAGATTCTTATCATTCTGCAGATTCAAGAGGCTTTCAGAGTCCAAGAATAGCCCGTGTGCAAGGATGACAAACACAACTCGAGAAATGTTAAGTAGAACTTTGCAGAAAATGAGTTATAAATAGAATTTTGCAACATAACAGTTATATTTGTCTTACAATTTTCTTAGATCCTTTTCTTGTAGACTTGTATCTCCTAATAAAGATTTGTATTTGTATTTGTATTATTAATTCTTGAATCTATTATTTTTATTTTTATTTTTAATTATTTTATTTGAAGTTTTTTAATAATTATTATTTTCATGACACATTTGCATGTGGATCCAATGGAAACAGTTTCTCTACGTAGGTATGGATAAGGCTGCATGCTTTTAAACCTTTCCAAACCCCGTGTTGGCGTAGGATTCAACTGAGTGTTGATGATTGATGATGGAATATATTGAGGTTCTTAATTTATAATTATTATTTGTTATAAAAAATCCAACATATCATAATTATATAGAAGAAATTATTTTTGTATATAAATAATTTGTAATATAAAAAATATTTCAATTTATAATAATCGTATTTTATGACCCCTATCCTTTTCTTGTCTGAAATAATTGCAATAATTCACGAATGGTGATAAAATTCACAATTTAGAAAAGATTGTTATGAAATTTGACAACAGCATGTTTTATTCTCTATCCAAAAATCTGAAACAAGTGAAACTGATCCTATTCGGTAGTTGAAAACAATATCTGGAACATCTCATGTAAATTTCAATTCGTATAGTCATGACGCCAATTTTCTAAAGAAATCAGACAAGTAGCCTGTAATAAACAATCATGCTTTGGACTGGATATTATTTCCTCGGGTTTCTGTCTAACTACTTCCTCCACACTTTTCTCTAGCTGTAGCAAAGTCTTGCTTCAAGGGTCTTGAAGACTAACGGGCTGTTAGGTAGAATGGAATAGCAATTCTATTCCTTATACATTCCTAACGTATTCTTAAAACTGTGTTCGGTTAAAATCAAATACGGAACAAATAAGCCTCAAGAATACTTATTCTTAAAATTCGGAGAATAGATAAAACCCATCCCAACTTATCTTTACCTATTCGAAGAATAGCTGATCTTGGTGAAGACAACACTATCCTCTGCTGTTCTTGTTGAAGACAAATCTATCCTCTCACGTTCAAGCCTTCGTTAGCCTCCCAAATGATTTATCCTTCTTCGACGTTGAAACATCTTCGAGCCTCTGAAACTTCTTATCCTCTCACATTCAAGCCTCCGAAAGTACGTGATTCTCTTCTTCACTTCGTGATTCCAGCATTCTACCATTTCCAGATTCTAGGTAACTAATTTGTATTGTTTCGATTGGGTGATGGTTGTCGAATGGGTGAGGGGTATTTTTTTCATCTGGGTATTTCCAGCGGGGATGAATTTCATTTGTCACAGGCTCTCACATTTCTGCGTCTTTTTTACTTCTAGAATCTGAGAATTTTCCACTTCAAGGTGTGATTTTCCTCTAATTTCAGCGATTTTTTCTTCTTCTTTTTCTTCTTTTTTGGTTTTAATAAAAATTCTACGCTTCGTTTATGTTTTCTGGTTACTGCTATTCATTTTCTTTCATTTTTCCTGCGTTTTTTGAGCTGCCAAAAGGACTTCCTGTGCCTTCTTTCCTTTTTGAATGTGTCCAACTTTTAGTTTTATTTTGTGGTTATAAATCGACCACGCGTTTATTTCGGATTTGCAATGCTATTCTATTTGTTTGCTATGATGTTTACTTTGGGTTATGGATTCTGGGTGTTTAGATACCAAGTC